>JBBGBA010000232.1:0-150837 GCA_038088335.1 Mesorhabditis sp. LJ9110 | reverse complement strand
ATCCGCAGAAACTGAAAATCACGCCAATTCAGGTCCGCCATCCTGCGACTACCTCTCGGAACGGGTGACGAAATTTTACAGGCGGCTAATTCGCGGAATTTGGCCGGGTGAAGAGGAGAGAGGGAGAGAGAGAGGAGAGAGAGAGGAAAGAAAGAAAGAGGAGGGAAGGAAGAGAAAAAACGCCAAACCTGTCCCTGCCAAGGCTTATTGATTTGACTATTTTAATAAGAAATATAAAAAAAATATACGATTATTTATTAAATTGCCAAAGGAAAAAAAAGAAGGGAGGAGAGAGAGAGATTATACACATTGCGTAGGCGCCAACGAGTGTCTACCACCCCATTTAGACCAGCCGGGCACAAAGAACGACCCGCGCTTCACGCTAGAAGCCGACGCGCGGCAGCTATCGTCCCAGCCAGACCCACGATATTCATCGTCATCCTCGTCGAGCTCGATTCCTGAAATCCGGAATCGTCTCTGCTAGCCTGCCCAAAGAAGTGTCGTCAAGAATCTTTGCTAGCCTGTTTTTTCCTAAATAATCTCTGCTGGCCTGCTTGGAAACTCTTGAAAATGACGCACCTGAACCACCAAAGATAGAATTTCTCGCGTAAAGCATCGAAGCCCGAGCTCGCTGAAAAGAATATTGAAAAACATCTTTCTCGCTCTTTCTCTCTCTCTCTCTCTCGCTCTCTCTCGTTCTCTTTACCTCACTGATGGCTTGCGGCAAATCCTTGACCCGGCAGCAGTGGAATATCAATAGTACGGACACGGAAAATAAGCACAAAATCGAGCACATCGCCACGGCGAGGAACAGGAGGAAGGAGGAGGGTCGGGTGTCCATTTCTGCAAGTTTACGCGTTGTTCATGGGCGAATCGGATATTTTTGGCTTTCTTGTCCCTTTAAAAAGCGCAAGCTAAATTTCTAGCCTATGCCTATGCCCAAGCCAAAAGTTACAGTTTTTAAGAGCTGAGAGAGAGAGATCATTTTTTACCGCTAAAACTCACCAAAGCAAATCATAATTTCCAATATGACGTGAGTCGGTCTGGCGAGCTTTTAGGGCTTCTATAGCTTAAGCTGTTAGACCGGTAAAGGGCAGTCAAGAGAAGAGGGCAAATACAAAGAAATGGTTATAACGTTAAGTGCCTTCCGGGAGAAAGGGAGAGAGAGAGCGTGAGAGAGCGAGAGAGAGAGAGAGAGAGAGAGAGAGAGAGAGAGAGAGACACAGATGAAGTGGTGGTTGTGTGGGGCAGCATATATTCAGAAGGGAGAGGAATATGGCCGATCGAGCATTCAGGAATTCTTGAGGAAAAAGCGGAAAAGGGAAGGGCGAGGTTCCGTTACTTATTGCCCAAGGGCACACACGAGATCTATGTGTTTTTAGGGGGATTTTTAGGAGAGAGAGAGAGAGAGAAAATGAGCAAACATTAGCCATGGATGCGAACACATTTCAAGATTTTTAAGGGAAAGCCACGCGGACATGTTAAAGGTTCCTTAAGGGTCTCTGCTAGCTTGCCAAAGTCCGTAAACTGGCACTATCCCTTTAAAAACAAAATTGTCCAAATTTTGAGAAAGAATCTCTGCTAGCTAGCTTCCAGGTGAAACTGGTCGGCTGGCAGAGATCATTGCGGAAGGGAGAGAGAGCGAGCAAGAACGAGAGAGAGAGAGAGAAATAGATAGAGTGAGAGAGAGCAAGAGATAGAGCTAGAGGGAGAGAGAGAGAGAGAGAGAGAGAGAGAGAGAGAGCGTAAGCGAATCCAAAAGATTGGAGGACAGGCTACGGAGACCCTTAAAAACCAAAGGGGGGCCGGGGTAAATGCAGAGCGACTTGGCAACATCCCAATACTTCAAAAATCACACAGCCAGCGCGTCGACCCAAATAAACGGGGGCCCAGCGCGGGGGTTAACCTTTGCGCTAGAGTGACTCCAGACTCACTTTTGGCTTCTGCTTCTACTTCTCCCCTCCCCCAAAGTTGCCCATCCACCGGAAAAATTTAATTTGGTGCCCCTCCTGGCCTCGAAAAGCCCCGAAAAACGAGTGAAGTTTCGGCCGGGTGTAATTACAGAATTCGCACGTTTGGGGTCGATCTGGGGGCTCTCTCTGTCTTCCTCTTCCCTAATAGTCTGTGCTAGCTTGCCGAGGATCTCAGGAAAGACAACTAGCAAAGAACTCTTGGGAACGGCCTTGAAAGGTAAGCTCAGGCTTAGGCTTAGGTTTAAGCATAGGCCTACTTCGGCGTAGGTGTTGGCTTAGGCTTAGGCTCTGACTTAGAATCGGCTCAGGCTCAGACTTAGGTTAGGCTTGGGTTTAGGCTTACCGTGTCCTTTGTTCGTGAAAATAGACAAATACATAATTTTTCTAACCTGTGCTTTGGAAGTTGAGTAGCTAGCTCCCCGTTCCCAGCTCCCAGCTCCCAGCTCCTTGCGTAGCTTCGAAAATATTTTCCGGGAATGCCAAGGCCTGTGAGAATATCCGGAAAAATGGAAGGAACGGCCCTAGCGCTCCCCTACCTTCTGAAAAGTAATCAAATTCCAAGGCACTCCACCCGGACAATATCCCCCTCAGCTCCTATAGGTGGGTGGGGCCAACAAAGCCCATTCTTGCCGTATGTGCGTCCGTAGAGAGACAAAATGCCGGATGTGGTCTGGCATGGCCCGGCTCTAGCTCCCCCCTGAAAGCTGTCTCCTTTCAGGGTCTCTTCAGAGGGAGATGAAGCCCCATTCAGGAACCAGTCAGCCATCCCGGATCTTGGGCTCCCCCCAAATCATCCCGGCCAGGAAACGGCATGCCATGGGGGGAGCATTAGGGTCATTTAGGCCCATAAAAATTGTTGTATGCAGGCTGGTTTAAAGGGGCTCGGAAGTTAAAAATTTGCGCGTCGAAGCTACTGGTCAGAAACGAAAAGGTTACTGCCAAAAAGTATTACCAGAAAAGTGATTAGGTTGCCGAAAAAAACGTAAAATATTAGAGTAAAACCGAAAAGTTCTAAAAACGACATTTTTTACGCGGCGATTAAAAAATGAGAATCTCGAAATATGCCTCTGGTGGATTTAGGGCGTAGGCATGCAATTTCCGGAGCCTTTAATGCTGATTTAAACCATTGAAATTTCGAGATACTAAAAATTCGAGATTCTGAAAATTCGACATTATGATTTTCGAGATTTTTACAGATGCCCGGCACAATTTATTTGGATTCGAATCTGCTAGTTAGGGCTTTATTTTTTTTTTGGGTAAACCCTGCAAGAAGCTGCACGGCAACAAAGAAATTTATTCCAAGAAAAGTAGTCAAAGGAAGATGAGTGTTCGCTTGCGTTTTTAGTTTTCCGGCCAAACCCTGGCCCACTGGGTGGGTGTTCGTTGCGCCCAAGTTTTTTCGCATCGCAATTCCTCGGTACCGCGGGCACAGTTTTGGGCGATCAGCACGCGCCATGTGTCCGAACGCCGGCATCCCCGGCTGAAGCAGCTGGTGCTCAAAGTCTAAAAGCCTTTTAAAGAAAGCAAGGAAACTATAAGAATGACTTCCAGTCACTTCGCCTTCATCCAAATCCGGTGCTAATGCACTTGGGGGGCAGGCTGGATTTTGACTACGAGACGCCCCAAATGCCGTAGTTTAAACTCGAAGTCTCTGACAAAGCTAAGCTAAGGCGAAATTTGGCGGCGGCTATTTTTGCCTATATTCCCGACATTTTAACTCGATTTTCATCGTTTTTTGGGCATAAACTACGCAATTTTCTGCAAAAACTCAATTTAATCTGCTTTTGTCCCATCCAAGCCTCTCAATTATCAATCACAATATATTTTCTTGACTTTTTGAAGTTCCCGGATTTTTATAACATTCACTAACTTTTTTTTGCGAAATTTGCTGAAATTTTGGACGCTTTTTCCCCATGCTAATGGTTTTAATAAAAACCCCCATTTTCCAAATTTTTACATCTTTCCTGGCAACCTACGGCTGGCCTTTTGTAAGGCATTTGAGAGGCTTCGATGGGACCAAAGCCGATTAAATTGAGTTTTTGCAGAAAATTGCGTAGTTTATGCCCAAAAAAACGATAAAAATCGATTTAAAAATTAGGGAATTTTTGAGATCAGAGAGCACATATCTGTTCAGCTCGTCGCGAGCTTTCGATAGATACCTAAATCGTCAAAATCGGACACTACTGCGGTCCGCTAGAGGGCTCGGTCTTTTTTTTTGGGAAACCCTGTATTTGGTACTTACAACGGTCTTGTGGTCGATTTCGACGACTCCGAGGTCGCACCCAGATATTGCCTCCAACAACTCTTTCAGCTCCTCTGGTATCTGGTGGTCGGGCTTAATTCAGCAGATTTTGTCGTACTTATTGGCCTTGTTGGCCTACCTGATCGTGGGCATGCATCAGAAAATCGAAATCGAACAATGTGAGGCGAGCGGCACCGTTGACGGGCGGGTACTGAAACCCGGGGAAGCTATTTTCGGTAAATCTTTTTGTTAAAAATAATTAGCTGATTTTTATTTGTTTACAAGTTTTTGATTACTAAGAAGTCACAAAAAATATTCCAAACATTTGATAAACATAATCCTAGAAATTCCTTGTAACATCACGTTCTGAAGTTAATTACATGGCTTTTATTGAAGGGTTTGAAAAACTATCTTTAAAATTGTACGAAGCAATTAAAAGCTTTGCAAAAATTCACAATTCGAAAACTTTTTGGTCAAAAATTAAGGCGAAATGGTTTTTAGGCGAAGTGACCGGGATTCGGAGGGAGGGGGCAGCCTGCCTCCCATGCCCTCCCTGTAGGTTCAATCCCCGTAGGCGCGAATTTTAACTTCCGAACCCTTTTAACGATGATGCTAATTCCCCCTGGTATCCCTTGCTCCTACCTTGACCAGTATATCATCAAGCAGCACAGCCAAGATGCTCATCGCTCGCGACCAACAATGGTGGTAGTCGTAACCGCCGTGTAGGTAAATTTTTGGTATATGGGCGATCTGCAATGGTGGAACTTTTTTGAGAGAAAGAAACGTGTATTCTTTCGTATCGTTGTGCTTAGTAAAGCACAAAAATATGTCCACTACAGGGCGTCCCAAACCCTCCCCCCTACCTAGCGGTCCGCAGTCAAGTCCGATTGTTATGATTTAGCTACCCATCAAAAGCTCTCGAAAAGGCGAGAAAACGTGCGGGTTTCGTGTTCTAAGATTCAAGCTCGTTCCATCGGGATTTAAGGTTTTTCTAAAAAACCGGTAATTTTTCGACAGGAGTTTCACAATTAGCATGCAGATCCTGCATAAATCAGCAGTTTTTTTGATTTTTGGGCGTAAAATTAGCTAATAAAAATGCATAATAAAGATGTTTCGTTTTCTCGCTGTTTTTTCGCCTTTTCGAGAGCTTTCGATAGATACCTAATCGTAAAAATCGGAATCGACTGCGGACCGCTAGGTGGGAGGTTTTTTTTGGACACCCCGTAGAAAACAATTTAAAAACGCAAAAGAATTGAATTCGGAGTAAAAATCGAATGTATTGATTATTGAATTGTATTGAATCATAAAATTTTTGTATATTTAATAGCAATTTTCACATAGTAAAGGAAGAGTGCAAAACGTCATTGATGTTTGAAAAAATTGACCCCCCCCCCCCGATATTGTGAAAGAACCGAAACGCGGTATACGCTACCTGCTCGAATAATTTGGCGTAGTCTGGAATGTCTGGAAGTTGGCGGTCCGCCAGTCCCACCTCGGAGATTGTCAGGCTGATCTAAATGGACGCATGCAGACCGCTGTATTTAGGCTGATTTTAAAAGTGCTGAAATTTAGTCATTTCCGCCAATGTCGCACTTTCGATATTGGCTATTCGATAAAATTCTATTTTCCGTAAAATTTATAACTTAGCAAATCGTAGTGTCGAAATTCATAATGACGGAAATTCAGAATGCCGAAACTCCATGATACTCAAATTATAGAATTCGAAGAAGTCGAATTCATAAAGTCGAAATTCATAATCCCGATGTTTCATAATGCCGAAATTTCAAAACGTCAAAACATTTTGCATAAGATTCAAGTATTCATAGGTTATATACTCATAATATTTACATAATGCCGATTTTACATGATGCTGATTCGACGACGCACAATCGACGCAAGACGCAAAATCGGCATTATGGGAATCGGCATTGTAAGAATCGGCATTCTAAGGATCGGCACTCTGTGAAAATTAGACATTATGAAATCGCGACAATTTGATAGCATTCCACCCTTCGCGTACGGTAACCAAATGACCTACGGCAGAATTTTGCCTGCGGAGCACTTCCCGCTCCTGTTTGAGGACTGAGGGCAGAACTGGCACCCTCCTTCCATAATGTACGCCCCTGATCGACCAGCGCAACATGTCGAGACATGGGCGCACGCAACCGCCCACCTGAAAAGCATCGCTTTCACACCGGATAAAACCGGACACACCGGATAGTGCGGCGGTATTCATTAGTTTCATAAAGACGAAATTTCAGAACCCCGAATTTTCATAATCCCGAATTTTCATGATCCCGAATGTTAAAAGGCCGAATTTTGACCTTTTTGGCCAATTTTCATACATTTTTTACCAACCTTCTTTATAAACTTTTTATATCCAAAAACCGGGTAAAATACGAAACAAATGGTTTATATTGCGTTATAGGGCCGTACGGAAATACTGGGCAAAAACTGGTTCCCCTTACGAAAAATCTCCCACTAAACTAAAAAAAATGAAAAATGGCCAAAAAGGTCAAAATTCGGGATTTAAAACATTCGGGGTTATGAACATTCGGGATTATGAAAATTCGGCGTTATGGCGGTAATTCCGGCGGTCACGACCCCCAAAAATGCCGAATCGAATGACGCTAACAAGCACACGTTTTTGAGTGACTTCCGAGTTTGGTAATCAAAGCTAGCTCATTCGAACGCGAAAAAAATTCTGCACAAGTCGGTGGTTTCCGCATTTGCTTACTGTAAAGAGTTTTTACATAGACTGGAAATTCCATTCGCACTCTAGCCCATCTTGTGCAGAATTTTTCGCCGATTCCCACCCTGTTTTCCACATCTGCGGAGAAGCCCGATTTCAAAAGTTACAGCTGTTTTTGTTACAAGCCGGCTCAAAATGGTCGATTTCAAATCCCTCTAAAAATCTCGTCACGTCGGCATTCCAGCCAGTATATTAAAAACAAAATTTTTTTGAACTTTTTCCGCGATTCAACGAATTTGAAAAACAACATCGTGTTCAGATTTTTTCTCGATCAACTCACATATGAACATGACTCGTGGTAGAGATCGACGTCGTGCCGGGGCATCGAAGCCGTCAGCCGATTAATAAAGTACAGCTGGGAGCGCTTCGAATCGCTCTCATCAAGGTGTCGAACTCTCCTTGCGGGCTCCCGAGAGGCTTCGTGCTGCAAATGCATTCCAACTAGCTTTCCTAATTGCTAAGTTTAATCCAAGAGCGGAATTTAGCGATTGGTTCTTTCGCATTAACGGGGGGACTTCTTTCCATAGGTCTAGAAATGTCTAGTAACTTATTAACGTTTGTTAACAAAGAAAATAACGAAAATAGATGTTTTAATAGTCAACCAGGGTTGAAAAGCCGCTTCGCGACTTTTCAACCCTGGCCCCTCTAACCCCATTTTATCCTTCACTTTACATAATTGTCCTGAATTCAGATGACAAACAATGAAAAACAACTTCTTCTGTGCCTTTATATAGCCGAATCACCACTTCCGGTCTATGCTAATTATCCCTAACAAAGGAGCTTTCACAAAAACTTAAATTTAATGTCGAAAATGGTTGATTTTGTAAAATTTGATATGTGTGCAGTCATCTCAAGACCATTGCGCACCTAATGACGTATCAAACATACCCGTAACTTCATCCCCTATCGAGATATCCCCCGGACAGACAGACGGAAGTGGATGCAAAGTGGCACACACACACACACAGACACTATTTTTTTATATATAGTAGGATTTAGTGAAAACCGGGGTTGAAAAGCCGCTTCGCGACTTTTCAACCCTGGCCCCGACTTATCCAATGAGACTTTACAACTCGAATAATTCTCCCGAACCACAAGGCCAAAAATGAAAAAAGCGCCTTTGATGCCTTTATATAGGCTCTCCTCACTTCCGGCGCATGCTAATTGATCCCTAACAAAGCGGGGGACCGAGATTTTTCACAAAAACCTATTTTTAATATCGAAAATACCACTTTTTCCGCAATTTTGCATGTGTGCAGTCATCGCAAGGACATTACGCACCGAAAGAGGTATGATACATACAGGGACGTAGCGTAAGGTGGGCCCCCTGGGCCCGGTGCCCCCCCCCGAAATCGGCCGGGGCCCAAAAATTTCATAAGGGGGGACCCTTATGATTTTTATTTTCTCAAAAATTTTGCTGCCTGCGGCGCTATTTTTTCACGTTTTTACTGCTATTTATAGAGCTATGTTGCCTTTTTTCCAAAATTTTTCGCCTGCGGCGCTGTTTTTTCGTTAATTTTTTGAGTTTTTCGGAAAAAAATTTTCGGGGCCCCCCCCGAAATTTTTTTCTGGCTACGCCCCTGGATACATACCTCAAACTCCCTCCCCAGAGCCGCTTTTCCTGGTACACCCAGACGGAAGTTGCATTCAAATGCACACACACACAGACACTATTTTTTTTATATATAGTAGGATTAACTATATTTCGACCGGAATAACAAGTAAAAATTTTTCAAAAAAGCGCCATTTTGGTCAAAAATCGGACATTTATCCAGATTTTTGTAAAATTGCATAGTTTTCACGTTTAGGAATAGTAAGAAACGACTGTCCCACGGCTAAACGAAAAACCGGCAGGAAAAAGGGTCAGTGAAAAAGCTGTGAGGCCGTATAAGCCGGATAATGGCGAGGTTTCAGAACGCCGAAATTTCATAATTTCAAAGTTTTATAATGTCGAACTTCAGAATGTCGTAACTTTTTTTGATTCGGCGGGTTTTCCGGGAAAATTAGCCTTTGCAAAGAAATTTCGACGTTCTAGATTTCGAAATTATGAATTTCGACATTTGAAAAGAAAGCTGGTCCATTCACTTACTCGTCACGGTACACCAGTCTCAACGATTCCGCCGAATTGCCAAGGACGAATTCTAGCGTGTCCGGCGTCCCTTCACGCCCCAATATCGAAATATGGGTGCCGTGTGGAGTAGGCTGAAATGCTGTTCTTACAAGTTGTTAGTGCGCCAAAAAAGTCGACTTAGTCGACTTTTTCAAATATTTTTCTAACTCTTTTCGAACGTTTTTCCACTTTAATATAGTTACAGCGCACTACGAGCAATTTAAAAGCATTTTACATTTGATGACTAGGCCAAACGGGGATGCCAGGAAAAAATGTGGTAACCTTACCACTCCACAAGTGCAGATCACCCGAACACCGTGGAATCGGCCGTCGAACAGGAAGTGATGCGCTGGCTTGGCCACAAACATCTGAACCAGGGATCCTGTTATAATTTTGAGGAGGCCAGAGGGTTATGCGAGTTTTAGGAACAGCTAGTAGACGCAAAATTACCTTCGCAACCCATCGCAGCTCAAACCTTTCCCGGAAAAGGAGTCGGTGGTAGACGGCGGTCCGTTGAGGCTCCGACAATCTCCCAAAATCGAAACTAGCCACGGGCATCTTGAATCCGGTTTAACTGTAAATGCTATTATTGGTGCTAATGCACTTAAGGGGCGGTCCGGATTTTGACTACAAGACGCTCCAAATCCCGTTTTTTAGACTCTAAGCTTTTGTGGAAAAGCTAAACTAACATAAGCACAAGCCTACGCTTAGCTTCATACAGACGCAAAGCTAAGCTGCTTAGCTGGTAAAGAGTGCGGCCGGACAATTAAATTTTTGAAACGGCGGCTCGAAAAGGCGCGCCAAATGTTTTGGGGGGCTTTGCGCACTATTGGTAATGTCAAAGTATGACATTCCTTTCATCTGTTTACTTCTCTTATATAAATTTTCTCTCTTTATAGATATACAGTGCGTATCAAAAAGATAGAGCCACTTGGTTTTTCACCTTTAACTTCGCGCCGTGGTATTTTCCAGCCAAGTTAAGCTTACACATCTTGTAGCCCTTGAAAAGACGCATCTTTCCGTGTGGTTGAAATTTTACTATGATCGATATTAAGCTTTTTATGATGAAAACAAGCAAATAGAGCCAAAAACACAAGTATCAAAAAGATAGAGCCACAATTTGCATTCACTTTACATGCGCTTTGAGCTTGCAAATTACATGGTAATTGACATGCAAATCGTTCGCTTCATTCAAATTAACGAAAGCCGCAGAAAAATCAGATTGAATAGTAGCAATAAAAAGGCTAATTTTTTATTAAGTGTTCGCTTCATTTGCGCGCTTAGAAATGTTTAGAGCGATAAAATTTTTCTGCGGTCCGCAAGTGTCGGGTGCAAGTGTCGCGCCGCAAGTGTCGCGCCGCAAGTGTCGCGCCGCAAGTGTCCGCGCCGCAAGTGTCGCGGTACCAACCGAAGATGGTGGTAGACGGCCGTCCGCTGTGTCTCCGACAACTTCCGAAAATCGAAACTGTCGACCGGCATCGTGAGCGGATTCTGCAGTGACCGAGAGCGTCAACTATTTATGAATAATGAAAAAAACAACAAAAACCCGATAATAATTTTCAAACGACCGTGCGGAAAGTGCGCGGCAATTACTGGGGTCACGCGCATCAGACGCACTATTGACGATGTTGCTGATAAAAATGTCGCAAATCTCCGGGCGATCCTTTGAAAATAGCCAATTCTTATACTCCCTCACTATCCTTTGGCATGGCTAATTACGGAATTCTGGTCCATTTCACCGAAAAACCATTAATCCATTATTATCCAGACAGGTGTCCCACCAAATGTATCAGAAATTAGGATAGGGCAGATGCCTTGCCCGAAATGCCCGAAAGCCAGCTGATTTCAGCCGCGAAGCCCTTCCCGTAAATTTTTGGTAAAGTGTGTAAAATCACTTTTCAAAACATTTATTGATCATTAAAAAGGGCGAATGCGAATAAGAACAGGAAAACAGTTAATAAACGTCATTATTGGCGTGAAATATCGGTTTGTTGGTGTTTTGGCCATTTCTCCAAGCACTTGTAATTGACCAGTCGAATCTTCTCACGTCGTAGCTCTACGTTGCCGGGCTCGAAATTCTGCGCGAGAACAATTACAACTGTGTCGGCGATAGGCCAGTCCGACCGACTTCGAATTAGCTGAAATAATTGTGTATAAAAACAAACGAAAACGAAGTTTCGCTGGCTCACTGCTAAGGCTTAGTTACGCTTCGGCTAATGCCAAGGCTTAGGCTTGGGCCTAGGTTTAGGTTTAGGCTAGGCTCAGGCTGGTTTGCATTGAGATGTTACCGTTTCGCGGTTTATAGAGATCTCGTCCGCGGTGCTGACGCTGTTTTCGAGCAGATTTCGCAGTGCATCGGTGAGACGGTATTCAGCTGGCTGAAAATGGAACCGTCTGCACTAGCGCCTCGAGTATCGACCTGTTGACCATGTCCATGCCGGGAATCGATCCGAATTGACATCATTCGCGCTGTACCTCCGATGGGACGATACTAAATGGCACAATCTGACGTTTTACCCCTGAGACTACCGTAACTAAAGCGGCTTCGAGGATTATTTTGGCCACTTCCAAGGCCGGCACCCAGCAATTTTTCAAATGGTAGTGTAGATCGAAGGAAATTCTTGGAATGTGGGCAATCTGAAGTCAATAAATTATCGATCTCCTTCTGATCCCTTTCAGAAAACGTCTACCTCACCTGCTCGAACACTGCACAATACTCCGGATTGGCTAGTGGAGCAGCCGGCGCTCCGGGCATAACTTCTCCGCACGAAATAACAATCTGAAAAATTGCGAGGCTTGCAATTTTGAGTCTGTCAACTTCTACTTACGTGATGAGGTTGACGAAGCCGGAGCCGCTCTTCTCGTAGTATCGGACAAAGTTTGCCCAAGGGTTCACCGTGAAAAATAGTCGTCGAATTTCGATACACACACAACGAATCACGATAGATAGGAGCGGTCTGGAATCATGGAAAATGCTGCTCTCGTCAGATAATATAATTATAGTAGTATAATTTGGTTCTATCGGGGGGAGGGCTTATCGGGGGAATAACTAGAAATTCCTATTAACTGAATAGGAAGCGTTTTTATATTTTACTAGAAAAATTAGCTAAAAACTTCATAAAATTTTTGGAAAACGTTGACATTCATTTTCGTCGACAAATCGATATTTTTGATATTCTCTATAAAAACTTTTTGAAGAGTACGCGTTTAAGAATAGTAAAAAAAGACTTCCACTAATTAGACTTGATAAATTAGTTCCAAAATTCAAGATCCAAGATTTCCAACAAACGACGCACCGGTCCATCACCGACGTGGCAGGTGAAGGAGAGATCGTGCTGAGGCAACGTCACCAGTAGCCGATTCAGAAATTCGCATTCAGCTTCCGCGCTGCCCATCTCTCTCGTTAATTGCCATGTATCATCGCCAATCGCCGGGTTTGAATCAGGGCTGTAAAGTGAAAAATAAACACAAAATCTGAGTTTTCCAAACCAAAGAAAGAAAGTAAATGGCTCATCGATAAAAAAAAGAGGGTCACGGCTAACCTACCCTTTCAACCACTTCAATGTCATCGGCAGCTTTGAATTCCAGAGATAAATACTGACACTGTTAGGACTCACGACAAACCAACTGCCTATGCAATCGAACGATAGCCTATACATCTGAAAGAAGCCGATTACACGATCTGCCTTTTTGCTTTTCCCTAGGGGTCGAATACACAGGTCCGTGCATCCACCCGAAATCCACTCGGAATCCCGCAGGGGATGCGAGGGGAATTCACTCGCGGACGCGAGTGGATTCCACGGAAATCGAGTGGATTCGGGGTGGATGCAGGATGGAAATCGAGTGGATTACGGGTGGAACGCATGGAAATCGAGTGGAAACCAAGGGGATCCGCTCGGTTTCCACTTCATTTCCACCGGCCACTCGCGTCCGCTCGGCGTCATCCTCCCGTTTCCACTCGATTTCCACTGCATCCGCCCGATTTCCATGCGTTCTACCCGATTTCCAGGTGGAATCCACGCGGATTTCGGGTGGATGCATGGACCTGTGTGGTTGGCCAATAATCAAATATAAAGTGTTTTTATATTTTTTTAGTAAGCCTTGACTATATTTAAAGCGCAAAACCTCGCAAAAAAGTTAGCCTTTGAAAAAGCCGACGTTCTGTTCACCGAGGTCGATCGGTCCACGGGTCGACACATATTTCAGCCGGGTCCGCATCAAAAAGCGATGCAGCACTTCTTCGCGGAATAACTCAAATTTAAAAGTTATGAAATACTTGGGAGACAAACCCTCGAGGCTCGACGCAGCAGCAGTTTTTCGTCCGGACGGACGCGAAGCAAAACGCGCGATTTTAGAAGCGCGGTCAGCTTCGTAAAGTCGAAGCGTATGGGTTCCGGCATCCTGGAAATTTCGTCGATATTGAGTTGAATAAGCGGAGCTGTTTCGTTTTCGGGGGGGCAGATATGGCCGCCTCGCATAAGGATCCGCATAAAAAAATCGATTATAAAAATGTATAAAATTTCAAACGAGCCCTCGGAAATTTACTAAACCTTTATTAGCAATAGTGAGTATGAAGCGCGTGACCCCGCTTACCATTTACCGATACTGACAACATTTAGAAACACTTACACTATTTAGATTCGAAAAATTCGATCCTAAGAAAAAAAAAGTTGGTCCCCCTGTAAAGCGAAAGACAGAAAGCAGGGACACAGAAATAACATTTAGGGGCCATAAACGCAAAATTTCGCGGTGCGCGCATGTAGCAGGATAAATGGCGCGTGGGGGCAGACGACAATACCCGAGAAACTACGCTATTTATTATACAAACAAATGGATAATAAATTATTATTTCATACAAACGCAGCATAGACGAAACGACCGTTCGAATCGTGCGCGGCAATTACTGGGGTCACGCGCTTCAGACGCATTATTGGCTATGTTGCTGATAAAAATGTCGCAATTCTCCGGGCGCTCGTTTGAAAATAGCCAATTCTTATACTCCCTCACCATCCCTTGGCATGGAGAATTACGGAATTCCGGTCCATTTCACCGCAAAACCATTAATCCATTATTATCATCAGACAGGTGTCCCGCCAGATTTATCGGAAATTAGTGGATAGGGCAGATGCCTCGAACACCACGATGGCAATCCTATTCGATTTTGCCCAGTTTGGTTCCCATTTTTTCCTATGTTCCTTGAGGGTCCTTATGCGAGGCGGCTCAATAAATACGCCCCCCCCCCCCGTTAACGAAACAGCTCCGCTTCTTCGGCTTAATATCGAAGAAATTTTCAGGATGTCGGAACCCACCCGCTTCGATTTTACGAAGCTGACCGAGGTTCTAAAATCGCGCGTTTTGCTTCGCGTCCGTCCGGACGAAAAACTGCTGCTGCGTCGAGCCTCGAGGGTTTGTCTCCCAAGTATTTCATAAACGTTTCAATTTGAGTTATTCCGCGAAGAAGTACTGCATCGCTTTTTGATGCGGACCCGGCTGAATTATGTGTCGACCCGTGGACCGATCGACCTCGGTGAACAGAACGTCGGCTTTTTCAAAGGCTAACTTTTTTTGCGAGGTTTTGCGCTTCAAAAATAGTTAAGGCTTACTAAAAATATAAAAACACTTAATATTTGATTATTGGCCAACTTTTCGACCCCCTAGGAAAAAGCAAAAAGACAGATCGTGTAATCGGCTTCTTTCAGATGTTCGATTGCATAGGCAGTTGGTTTGTCGTGAGTCCTAACAGTGTCAGGATTTATCTCTGGAATTCAAAGCTGCCGATGACATTTAAGTGGTTGAAAGGGTAGGTTAGCCGTGACCCTCTTTTTTTATCGATGAGCCATTTACTTACTTTATTCGGCTTGGAAAGCTTAAATTTTACGGTGTTTATTTTTCACTTTACAGCCCTGATTCAAACCCGGCGATTGGCGATGCTACATGGCAATTAACGAGAGAGATGGGCAGCGCGGAAGCTGAATGCGAATTTCTGAATCGGCTACTGGTGACGTTGCCCCAGCACGATCTCTCCTTCACCTGCCACGTCGGTGATGGACCGGTGCGTCGTTTTTTTGGAAATCTTGGATCTTGAATTTTGGAACTAATTTATCAAGTCTAATTAGTGGAAGTCTTTTTTTACTATTCTTAAACGCGTACTCTTCAAAAAGTTTTTAGAGAGAATATCAAAAATCTCGATTTGTCGACCAAAATGAATGTCAACGTTGTCCAAAAATTTTATAAAGTTTTTAGCTAATTTTTCTGGTAAAATATAGAAACGCTTCCTATTCAGTTAATAGGAATTTTTAGTTATTCCGCCAGTAAACCCTCCCCCCGATAGAACCAAATTATACTACTATAATTATATTATCTGACGAGAGCATCATTTTCCATGATTCCAGACGGCACCTATTTATCGCGATGCGTTGTGTGTGTATCGGAAATCGACGACTGTTTTTCACGGTGAACCCTTGGGCAAACTTTGTCCGATACTACGAGAAGAGCGGCTCCGGCTTCGTCAACCTCATCACGTAAGTAGAAGTTGACAGACTCAAAATTGCAAGCCTCGCAATTGTCCAGATTGTGATTTCGTGCGGAGAAATTATGCCCGGAGCGCCGGCTGCTCCACTAGCCAATCCGGAGTATTGTGCAGTGTTTGAGCAGGTGAGCTAGACGTTTTCTAAAAGGGACCAGAAGGAGATCGATAATTTATTGACTTCAGATTGCCCACATTCCAAGAATTTCCTTCGATCTACACTACGGTTTCAACAATTGCTGGGTGCCGGCCTTGGAAGTGGCCACACTAATCCTCGAAGCCGCTTTAGTTACGGTAGTCTCAGGGGTAAAACGTCAGATTGTGCCATTTAGTATCGTCCCATCGGAGGTACAGCGCGAATGATGTCAATTCGGATCGATTCCCGGCATGGACATGGTCAACAGGTCGATACTCGAGGCGCTAGTGCAGACGGTTCCATTTTCAGCCAGCTGAATACCGTCTCACCGATGCACTGCGAAATCTGCTCGAAAACAGCGTCAGCACCGCGGACGAGATCTCTATAAACCGCGAAACGGTAACATCTCAATGCAAACCAGCCTGAGCCTAGCCTAAACCTAAACCTAGGCCTAAGCCTGAGCCTAAACCCAACTTCAGCCTAAGCCTAACCTAAGCCTTAGCAGTGAGCAAGCGAACTTCGTTTTCGTTTGTTTTTATACACAATTATTTCAGCTAATTCGATGTCGGTCGGACTGGCCTACCGCCGACACAGTTGTAATTGTTCTCGCGCAGAATTTCGAGCCGGGCAACTTAGAGCTACGACGTGAGAAGATTCGACTGGCCAATTACAAGTGCTTGGAGAAATGGCCAAAACACCAACAAACCGATATTTCACGCCAATAATGACGTTTATTAACTGTTTTCCTGTTCTTATTCGCATTCGCCCTTTTAATGATCAATAAATGTTTTGAAAAGTGATTTTACAACTTTACCAAAAATTTAGGGAAGGGCTTCGCGGCTGAAATCAGCTGGCTTTCGGGCTGCCCTGTATATCGTGCCACCACCAAATTGTTTCAGAACCAATCGCCATCACCATTGAAAACCGGGCCGGCCCTCTCGGCCCAAAAACGGGCCGACCCCCTCGGCTTGAAAACCGGGCGCCCCGAATTTCGGGCCGACGCTCGGGTCAACCCAGTTTTACTATGCAAGATAAAAGATGAACATCATTTTCGAGCAGTTCGCACAACTCGGCGCTAATTCGATTGCAACTCATTTGGGGGTCGTTTGGTAGCATTTCTTCGAGATTGTTGAACACGGCGGACGATTTCGAGACGTTTTTTTCTAACGGCGCTAGCAGCGTAAAGAAGCTTGATAGAATTGCTTCAAGCCGTTGAGAAAGTAGCATTTTGAACGCTCTTTCCAACGGTATACTTGCCGTTCTCCAACACCGTCGGGGGACAGAGAGGGGAGCGTTTTAGTGCCGAAGGTGTACCTGTCGAAGTTGTCGCCGCACTAAAACCCATCATATCTCGATCTGCACTGGGAGTCCTGGATCCAGAAGGGCATC
Organism: Mesorhabditis sp. LJ9110; assembly: GCA_038088335.1. NCBI lineage: Eukaryota > Metazoa > Nematoda > Chromadorea > Rhabditida > Rhabditidae > Mesorhabditis > Mesorhabditis sp. LJ9110. The sequence continues at coordinate 133,709 of JBBGBA010000232.1, read as the reverse complement.
AGTCGAAAGAGCGCGAAAAGTTCTACCTGCACAACGAGTTTCAGCTCTTTAGCAGCTTTGCCCAGCCTGCTAGCGCGGTTAGAAAAAATCTCGAAATCGTCCACCGTGTTCAACAACCTCGAAGAAATGCTACCAAACGACCCCCAAATGAGTTGCAATCGAATTGGCGCCGAGTTGTGCGAACTGCTCGAAAATGATGTCTGGTCTGTCGGGCAGCCTGCCGCCACAACCCCCGCCCCTCCTACGCGCTTGGAGTTGCTACTTCAGCAGAGAGATTAGCAAAAAAGAGGGGACGCAGCTGTTCATGTCCAACTCCCTGAAGGCGCCCCTTAACAGAATGCGAACTTTGAAAACCTTTTCAAAAGCTGATCGAGAGTCAGTTTTTGGAGACGTTGATATTTTCAGAACTTCAAGCTGTACCAAATGAGAACTCTCACCTTGAAAAACGGCAAAAGCACCAAAAACGACTCGCCGCCTTAAGCTCTCAGTAAAAAGCTATACTCGAGGCTGTAGTGCAGGTCGTTAAATTTTCAGCTCGCTGAATACAGTCTCACCGATGCACTGCAAAACCTGCCCGAGAACAGCGTCACCGCCGCGAACGAGGTCTCGATAAACCGCCGAACTACCGTAACATCTAAATGTAAATAAGCCTGACCAAGCCTTAGCCCAGCCTAAAACTACACCTAAGCCTAAGCCTTGGAAGTGAGAACGCGAAACTCTATTTCGTTCAATTTTGTACACAATTATTTCAGTTAATTACTGGTCTTCCATTCCATTCCATCCATCGACGACAAAGTTGAATTGTTCTGGCGCAGAATGTCGAGGCCGGCCGGCAACGTAGAGCTCCTACCTGGGATTCGACTGGCCAATTACAAGTGCTTGGAGAAATGGCCAAAACACCGACAAACCGATATTTCACGCCAATAATGACCTTTATTAACCGTTTCCCTGTTGTTATTCGCATTCACCCTTGTTTAATGATGCAATAAAGGTTTTGAAAAGTAATTTTAAGATCTTTACAAAATTTTACGGTAAGGGCTTCGCGACTGAAATCAGCTGGCCTTCGGGCTACCCTGCATATCGTGCCACCACGTGGATTTGACACATGAAAGAAAGGATGCACTAAGATTTGAAGAAGAGAGAAGGCTATTTCTTTGAAGAAACAATGAAAACCAATCGCCATCATTGCTTACTACAACCTCTCCCTGAGAGCTTCAGATACCTTCCTGATGGCTTCAGAACCTCCCATAGCCGAAACCGCTTCAAAAACTGAAATCTGTCACCGATGGCTTCAGATACCGCCCATAGCCGAAACCCCTTCCAAAACTACTCAAATCTTTTATCGAGGGCTTCAGATACCTCCCAAAGCTGAACCCCCTTTACCCTAAAAAATATCAACTAGCCTTCCTTTGACGTTATTACCCTTAAAAATATACCTATGGCATCTCCATTACCCTACCGAAGGCCCCATATCCTTCCCCTGGCGTAATGATCCTTAAAAATTCCCTGTGGCCTTTCTCTAGGAAAAAATAGCTGCATGCCTGCCTTGGCGTGATTGCCATAAAAAATATACCAACGGGCCTTTAAAGTATACATGGGTCGACGCTTGCATGCGCCGCATAAGCGTGGCCGGCCACGCTCTTCCGGAGCGTGGAGAGCCACGCTGGCGCGCGCGCCTCTTAATAAACCACGCCGAAATGAGCGTGGCCGGCCACGCTCCGGAAACGCTTATGCAAAGCTTCTAAAAATGCAAAATCAAAGTTTTCCATGGGACATGAAAGCAAAAATCGATCCGTTTTCGAGAATTTAATTAACAAGAAGTTGAATGATGATCTATCTTGTTTATTTATCAAAATTTAAAGATGACCCTGATAGTTACGTATCGGTAATTCATTTTTGCAAATCGAAATCATAAATATATGTCCTTTAAATTTTTGATTTGCATCTGGAGTTAAATCGCGCGCGTGAAAAGACGCATAAAGCGCCGCATAAGCGTGGTCCTCCACGCTCCGGAAGAGCGTGGCCAGCCACGCTTATGCGGCGCATGCAAGCGTCGACCCTTGTATACTTTAAAGGGATACGGACGGCATCGGTCGATCACCCCTGATCGACTTTTTGGCAAGTCGCCAACAGGGCAAAAACGCGCGCAAGGGTGAGACGTAGAGACATTTTCTTTACCTCGCGTACCGATTAATTAGGCCGTCGTTATCCCTTTAACCGCTTTATAAAAAGCATAATAGCCCTCGCTTGGCGTGAATTTCTCAAAAATAACCCTATAGCCTTTCCTCGATCTTATAAAATAGCTACTAGCCTTCCGTTGACGTGATTACCCTTAAAATATACCTATGGCATCTCCACTGCCTTACCAAAGGCCCCAGATCCTTCCGGTGACGTGATGCCTCTTGACGTGGTGGCCCTTTCTCTAGCAAAAAACCTGACTTCGCCTACTTACCTTAAATAGGCCTAATGGCCTTCCCTTGGCTTGATCACCCTTAAAAAGATACCTATGGCTCTTTCTTTAGCCAAAAAAATAGCTACAAGCCTTCCATTGTGTGGGTACCTTCAAAAAATAACCTTCACGGCCTTTAAAAAAAAATTTTTGGGGCCCTTGGCCGTACACAGAGCCTGGATGCCGGGATCTTGCCGGTGGCAGCCGCCGGCTGCCATCCGGCCATTTGCCGTGCTTCTGTTAATATAATGCTTCCGCTTCCGCTTCGCAATTGCAACGTAGGCGACACCTGTAATCTGGTGCCAATATACGAGTGCTTTCTCTTGTCTTTAAAGGGCTAGTTCAGCCATTAAAACAAAAGGATTTCCGCGGATAGGAGCCGAACCCTCTCTGCGTTTTTGTGTCTGCTCCTCTCTCATTTCCCCGATCTCTAATAGCTGTCGTAATGGGGGACTGTTCGGGCGCACTGTGCCTACGTCCATAGTTTCCCAAGGTACCAGCCCAAGCTCTAAAAGTTGAACTAGCCCTTTAATTTCGTTTATCACTTACTTTCCGAGGGACGAGAGTTGGCAATAGACGTTCGCGGCAACAATCTAACTGTAGGTAAACTTGCATTAGTTTAACCTTTACCAGCGTTAATGAGTTTTTAAACCCATTAAACTTAACTTAAGAGTAAATATAATTTTTTAACCAAGGTGCTTGAATCAAGGAAGCTAATCAGAAGCAGGCGCAAGTTTCTTACTATTAATTAATCTAGAAACAAAGGTTAGATTTTAATAAACTTCTCTTGTTACTTGACGCTATTTCGTCACATTAGCGAAGCATTCGTCAGCGTGTGGGCTGGTTCATTATAGCTCAAAACTTTCTAAAAGTCTAATGAAGCTGAAATACCTGGCTCGTCTGCAGTTCCTTTTAACTTGCCATACTGGCATATTGAACCCAGAAAGACGGCGGCAGATATCGAAACGGAATAAAACATTATCTGAAAACTTCCGTTAACTTGGCAAGAAATCAAAGTGTTGCCATATATCAAATAAAAAAAACCTCTAGTACCAATTCACAGGCTGCATTCTAAAAACATCAAACGTTTTGATAAGCTGTATACTTCCTCTTTATAGAACTGTAAAAATATACATTTATGAAAGAAGAAACTGAACGCGCAAAGAAAACGCAGCGAAAATCCGAAAAATTCTAAAGTTAGGGTAGGGCTTCGAATAACTACATTTTACACCGGCAAGAATCCGGCAGTATTCCGGCAGCCGGCATAAAGCCGGTAGAATTCCGGCAGACCCGGCAGCGAGCCGGCAAGAACCGGCCGCCGGCTGTTTGCCAGGTCGACCAGCCGGCAGCCGGGATTCTGCCAGATGTCCCGGCAAAAATCCGGCAGAAAACTGGCTAGATCCCGGCTGCCAGCCGGCAGAGCCATTTTTCCCGGCTGCCAGCCGGCAGAAACCCGGCAGCCATTTCACTGTGAACCGACTCACACAAACCGTGCGCCTAATAGTCTTTCGTTGGTGTGATTACTCTCAAGAAATATAAATCGCTAAAGCGTGTCCCTGCGGCGCCCACTACTGTACACGGAAACACAAGATTCCGCGATTGCCGAACCGCGCTCGGCCGGCGCCGGCTGGTTTTTGTGTGGTCGTTTATTTTTTCTTCCCTTCAGTATATATACCGCCTAAAATCCCCCCGCTTATCCTACTTGTACCCGTTTTTCGACCGTTCTGAATATTTATCATCGACAACTCTTACACAGGGAAAAGTCCGCCATAGTCCACTGATTATCAACCTTTAACTGATTTTCCGCTTTAATGATGGCGTTTCAAGCTCTCAAGTTCGTTTTCATCATGCCTTTTCCGCCGCCCATTCTAGGAAAGGATTTACTGAGAGTCTCCATTTTAGTAAAATTTTCGCAGTGGGTCAGAAAACAGGTTGGCAAAACCCCCTTACAACCTAAGAAACGCGTACTGATGTTACGCAATGATGAACTTGCTTTTTCGCCAAAAGACCTTCATTTGATATCAAAAACATAGAGCCGCTTGTATGGCGGCGGTTACCGCTAATGCTTTTACCGTTTTACTGAGATTTTAATGCAACCGTAACCTGGTTTTTATCTTAGCGAATTAGAGTAAAACCCATTTATTCACGTAATTCATCTGCTACTCGCGGCTATTCGGGATATATTGCCTTTTTAAATGATCACTTTTTGCAACGGGGATTATTCCATAATGTGCTTGAAATCTCGCTGACTGGCCCGACCGCTGGAATTCCGATCTTACACTTTCTTATTACTCGCCTTTTCGTTTAACCTGAATTCAATTTTGGAAAGAGTCTAGGACCCGCTTGGCCCCACCAGCGTCGACCCTTGTATCTCGGACCCCCTTGCGCTAGAGAGCTTAAGTACCCAAATGTTCGCCATGGTATAATTAGTAAGAGTACATTAATAGAAGTAAAAAAGCAGCGAAAAATAGTAGCGATCATTAAGGTAGGAAAGTTCAAAACCCGGCTGGGGGGGGGGGTTTCCCGGACTTTAGCCTGAACTTTTTGCCTCCAAAATGTCAATTTTTCAATTTTCTGAAATCGTCATCGGAAACCGCAGCGGCTTAACATTAAAAAACGGCATTTCCTTCTGTGGCTTAATCTTTTTCGCGTCCTTCTCCGTTTTATTTAATTTTATTTTCAACCTTTTTTCCAGCGATGAGCTCAGAGAAGAAGCCTGATGATGCTGTGCAATCGGATTCATCAACCGGCTCGACGACTACATCATCGCCCACCACATCCTCCGCCCCTCCGTCAAGTGTGTACTCAATTTAGTGTTTATGTTTTTTTCAGTAGGTGTGTGCCTACAAGTCGTCAACAGCTTCATCGACTCCCCAAATGGTTCCCAGCCCGATGGTATAGTTTTCTTACGATTTTCAATTTTCTGAAATCGCCATTAGAGACCGAAGCGGCGTAACATTAAAAAACAACATTTCCTCGTGTGGCCTAACCTTTTGGCGTCCTTCTCCGTTTTATTTAACTTTGCTTTCAACCTTTTTTTCCAGTGATGAGCTCGGAGCAGATGACCACCGTTGCATCGGATAATTCGTCGGCGGCGACTACCTCGTCATCATCAACATCCCGTGCGCCTCCCTCAAGTGGGTAATCAATTCAGTGTTTAGTGTTTTTTTTCAGTAGCTGTGTGCCTGGAAGTGGTCGGGATCTTCATCGGCTCCGCAGATGGTACAGATTTTCTGACGGGACTAATCACCGAATTTTTTTTTAGCCCCAGCTGTGATGCCTCACCTCAGCCCGAACGCGCCCATGGAGGAGGTGATATCTTAATTCGCCGCAAATTACTTTCATTTATAGGGTGACCCGCAAGAAGACGCAGCCTCCGTGTCGGCCCCCCCACCTCCGCTGACGCCATACCAACCGGGCGATAATGACGATGAGCGGTTGTAAATTCGGGTATGTGTGTGTCTTCTCCGAGACAAGATGTGTTTTTTTTTGTTCATAACCATTTTTGTGCTAGGGACCCGGCCACCTTACAACGAGTGCTTGTTAGGGGATCATGAAATTTTGCTATGTGATCTTAGGATTTTTCGTTGCGACATGGCTCCTTGGATAGAGCTTGAAATTCTGAACATCCCATCGTTCGAAATTTGCTGCACGCCTCGTTTCGAGAAAATTCGCTCTCAAAGGGCCGTTTTTGACGTTTTTTGGTTTTTGGCCAAATTCGTTGTGAAAACATTGTAATTCGAAGATTCTGAGCTCATTTCTGAAATCATCACGCAATTTTAAGTCATTTTGGGGGTTTAATGATCGAATTTGGCCCAGAAACAGCCGAGAACGCGATTTTGGAGGTTCGTGCATAGGCCTTTGAGTGTCAGAGCCCCGCTTTTCGGACCGTACCTCATTTTTCGCAGCCCGTTTAACAAAATGCAATCTTTGTGAAACTGATTTTCGGAAGCCTTTATCGTTCACCAGGGAAAGATGAGACTTTTTCAGTTCCCGCTGCTACCAAGAAGCCCCCAACCACATCGACAACTGAGCAAGGTCCACATCCGCAATTTACAAATTGAATCCCCATGTTCCTTCCCTGGGACCATGAATTTTGCGCAACGAATTTTGCGCAACTCGGGGAAAACGAATTTTGCGCAACACGCGAATTTTGAGCAACTCCCACAAAACGAATTTTGCGCAACTTTTGGTGAAAAAATATAAAAGGCTTACCAATATGGCTTTTTCATTGCTTTTCGTTGCCGATAAAATAAATGAAGGAATGTAAGAGCTAATTGAAGCAAATTTTCAGTTCCGGCGTGCCGAATAACGGTCATTTCGTGAATTTTGGCCTGGCCGCCGGTTTTGCTAAAATCGTTGATAACAGGAAGTTTCATTTTCAGTCAAGCGTTTTCTATTAAAATAAAATAATGTATTCCATACTTAATGTAAGAAAAATGTAAAGTAGGTTCGAAATCGCTTTTTAGACGATAATCGACTAGCGTGACATATGGTGTTCGACGAGGTAATGGGGAATATGCCGCGGCAGTGTAGTTTTCTTGATCAAGAACGGCCTTAGAACAACTGTTGAGGCGTTCTAATAGTTCAAGTTCACAGAAAACAGGTTCAAATCACGAAAACCAGCGGCCATGCCAAAATCCACGAGATAACCATTATTCAACACGCTAGTGTTGGAATTTTTCTTCGATTAGCTCTTACATTCCTTTATTTATTGTATCGGCAGCGAAAAGCAATGAAAAAAACCATATTTGTAAGCCTTTTATATTTTTTTCACCAAAAGTTGCGCAAAATTCGTTTTGTGGGAGTTGCTCAAAATTCGCTTGTTGCGCAAAATTCGTTTTCCCCGAGTTGCGCAAAATTCCTCTGTTTCGAGTGGCGCGGCTGCCAGCACACCTTCGGCACGGCTGCCGAATGTCGCGCCGGGCAGCCGTGCCGTGGCACGCCTGCCGGCACGCCGCGCCGGCAACTGGGCCGAAAACGGCTGCGGCACGGCTGCCGGCGCACCTTACGCTTATTTTTCGGCATATAAAAACAGCATTGCTTAATTTTTTTTATTGCGTTTAAGTTGTGGTCGAAGCGTGTCGCCGTCACCGTCGCGTAGTTGAAACGAAGCCGCAGTAATAACTAAATTAGTTGGTTTCTTTGGTTTTCTATTGTTTATAAATCGGAGCCAGACTTTTTCTTGGTGAACTTACGATAAAACGTGACGATAGACGTGCCGAGCATCTTGTAGTGCTGGCCTAGTAACTAGATCCTATTCAATGATGGCTCAAGCAGTTCAAAACGACTTACTCTCTTCTTGCAGTCATTGCGGCTTGTCTAGTGGATCACTCAACATTGAAAAACTAATTCTAGCGTCAGAAAAGCGCCACTTCGGGTTCAGCGCCTGAAAAAATGGTAAATTATACCCACCAAAAATTTGTTTGTAAGTAAGGCAAATATCCATATTTTCAATTAAATAATTACCGGGCAGGATTGCCGATCGAAAAGCTTCTATCTGAACTCGATTAGCAATGTACCTGCTAAATATCATCAATTCAGCCAGTTCTTCGACCATGAAGCGTGCTGACAGACTTTTCTTGCCTCATAATTGTGGTCTAAAGGTTTCACCTGAAACCTCGAGCGTATAACAAACAAATTATACCTATAAGTAAGTCAGAAACCGCGTAGCTGATGGCCTAGTACCTATTCCTCCTTGGACATGACAGAATTGCGGCAATATAATAAGTCTTGAAGAATAATTATGACAAAACAATACTTAGCGCGAGACCGAAATTTTTCTAAGTTATGACGCGTTGCGGCTCAGCGACAGTGGTCTGCCGGCAGCCGTGCCGTGCAGCTGTGCCGGCAGCCGCGCCAAATACCGTGCCGGCAGCCGTGCCGAATTTGGCCTCCCGACCCCGTCCGAGCTGCGCCGGCAACCGTGCCGAAGGCTGTTCCGGCATCCGCGCCGGATTTTAGCTCGCCGGCAGCCGTGCCATCGTGCCGGCAGCCGTGCCAGAGGGCGTTACCGCGCCGGCAGCCGCGCCACTCGAAACAGAGTCGTTGCGCAAAATTCATGGCCCCCCTTCCCTTGCCAGATCCCCCACCGGTTTTCCTTTCATCCGCCCGATCTCTGTTTGTTTTAGTATTGTTTTAGTGTTACGCGAATAAACGGTCTGTATGAACATCCGCCAATTCACAATATATCAGGTTGGAAAGAAAGTAATGGCACAAAATCTTTGAACCGCTGTAGAAACCCGTAGGAACGTCCGATTTGAAAGTTTGATATATGGTTTGGTAGATCTTCGGATGCTCTATCACGAGACAACCCTGAAAGGACCCAAAACTGACGTACGCTAAAATACAGGCCTCGAAGTTTCGCAGAAAGTTAGGTGAAAGTTTCCAAGCGAGATATCTCTGCATACAGGCATTTGCATACGATACCTTTAACACCAATCGATAGCCCTCGAGGAGTAGATATGGATAGATCCTATCCTATAAGCGAGAAAAGTATGTGTGTTTTCTGTGCAGACGATTTCTCGGCCGTCAGGCCGAATTCCCGGCTGATTTTTGGCATGGAGGTGGAGAAGCACATCTTCTTTATAAGCATTTTTTTGTTTTTCGAAATTCCTTCATTTATCGATCTTACGGGCAAAATAGTGAAAAACCCTTAACATTTTGGTCGAAAAAAGGTTTGTACAGAGGATATCTCGCGACCCCAATGGAATTCAGCTTTAATTTTTGGAGGGCGGATTGGCAATAGAATTCTCCCGATATATAATTTTGCGTTTTGCCAGCTTTTATAAAATAAAGTTTTTATGAGCATTTTTCTAAAAATTCCTTAACAAAATGGCCGAAGTGCCGTGGTGTCGGTCATAACTCGAACCCCAGATGGAATTTCGGGCTGGAATTTGGACAACTTATGTATTCAATATTGGGGATCACGCATCTTATTATCTTTACAAATTTCCGCATATTCAAACTCAAAATCGAATTTTGCAAAGGACCAGTAGGCCTCACTCCGGGATCATTGGGTTGCCCTTTCTTTGCCTTCCCCCGAGCGGATTCCCCGGAACAGAAGAGGGCTTTCACGCCGCCTCTTCCCATCTGGCCCATGGTGTAGTGGATTTGCGCTCGGTCTACCACGCGCATCTTCGTGGGTTCGGTTCCTGGGAGATTTGAATTTTTTGCTTTTTGGTAGTTCAGCAACAAAACATATTTCTAGGCTGACGGTGTGCGAGGTTTAGGGCTGACCTTCGCTCTAGCGCCGCAGGCCCAAAAACAGGTCCTTGGTCCAGGCTCTCGCGCCGCAGGCCCTTGGTCCAGGCTCTTGCGCCGCAGGCCAAATCTTGGAGAAAAATTAGTAACTAGCGCCGCAGGCAAAAAGGTTCTAGCGCGAGGTTTAGGCCTGGCTCTCGCTCTAGCGCCGCAGGCAAAGAAAAGGTCCTTGGCCAAGCCTCTGGCGCCGCAGGCCAGAGAATGGCTCCTTGACTCGAGTTCTTGCGCCTCAGGCAAAAAAAGAAGGTATTGGAATTCATCGTTCCTGGACGGGGTCCAGTGGAAAAGGGCCGCGAAGCGGGCTTTTTCCACTGGTGTTGAGATCATCGAAATTGGACATCAGATGGCCGCGATATGGGCCCTAGAAATTTGGTCCACTTCTTAGAACTTTTCTCGAAATCCCATACATTTTGGCCTGCGCGAGCCAAAAACGGCTTCCTTTGCTTGAGCTCCCGAACCAAAATCCAGAAACTTCTGAGGCCTGTATTTTAGCGTACGTCAGTTTTTGGGTCCTTTCAGGGTTGTCTCGTGATAGAGCATCCGAAGATCTACCAAACCATATATCAAACTTTCAAATCGGACGTTCCTACGGGTTTTTACAGCGGTTCAAAGATTTTGTGCCATTACTTTCTTTCCAACCTGATAGTTCCTAGCTGGTCTTCGGTTCTAAGGCGCGATCAGTTCACAAAGGTTCACAAAAAAACGAAACTTAGGACTTTATAGGACAAGCTATTTCGATTTATAAAGCTCATGTTCTTCAGATTTTGCAAAACTCTCTAACGAATCTACACACGCGTGATGATTGCGGGTAACTGGATCCATGGGTGCGAAACTGCGTTCGGAAAACGAAAAGCCGCACGCGGCCAAAGCTCTAATTCGGCCAAAAACTGGCCGAATGTTAAAGGTGCCAGCCAACTGCTTTTTCATGATTTATTATATAGATCGTTACAGCAAAACAAACTGCAGAATTTTATGCAACATAAACATGCGCACTAACTATATCCTAGAGATACCCGTAGCACTAACAAAAACAGAACATCGGACGGGAAATCGCAAACGAATGAAGGAGCACAAGCTTTTTATTGATAGATTAATGTCTGCCCATCCAGTAGTCGATGACCGTGCTGAAGGCGGCGAATCCGGCGGCGCCAAAAAGCGCAGGCTTAATACCTAAAAAGAACATCTTCGAGGTAAAATAAACTTCGTACCTGCTCTATAGCCGAGTAACGCGCCGACAACCCCGCCCGCGTACGTCCCATTTCGCCAATCCGTTTTCGCGCGCGCCGTCTCCAGTATACATTCCGTGCCTAAACAGAATTACAATTATCAAGCACGAATCCAAACCTGCGAACAGAAGACCAATAGACCCAAAGTTCTTTCCGTACGACTTCATCCGCGAACTCATCTCTCTCCAGGTTTCTTTCAGGCTCAACTAAAAAAAAATAAATTGCTAAGTTGTCAGCCTTCGCACCTGTTTTGTCGGATCGCCGCCGACCATTGAGAGTTGCGGATCTACGGAGGCGGTGAAGAGTCCAAAGGCGATTCCCACTCCGTAGCCGAGGACCCCTAGAATTCAAGGGTTATCACTAACTTTGCAAAAACAAACCCGAGATGCCGGCCTTCACCGCGCAGTTCTCCATCAGTCTTGACATGAACTTTTCTTCTTTCGTCATCTCGGGCAGGGTGAGCATCTAAAACGACCGTCAAAATGATACAATTCGATAAAACTTACTTGTTTTGGTCGAATCGGGATTCTTTCAGTGTCCCAGGGGCGCGTTTTTGATCCAATCATCTGATCGATCATCGTGCAGTACGCGGACGGCTTGTACTCAAAATTCTAGAACAAAATTATTGGTTTTTAGCCTTGACTCTACCTTCAACGCCTCTTCGACCCGTGCGCTGCGCTCCTTCTTTTTGCGAAACGGATCCGCAAACAGCTCCTCCATCGCCACGCCGGCACTTAGCGTTGGTGGGCCGGACATCTAAAATATGTATTAGGAAATCGCGCCGAATTACCAATCATCAAAGTATTCATGTGCTCGAAAACAACTTCTGGAGCACCACAGACTAATATTTTGTACAAATATTTATTAACGATAAACAAAGAGATCTGACGCAATAACTAGACTACAAATTGGAAAGGTTCTTCAGACTAGGGTCGTCCATTCTTGGCTGACTTGTCGCGCGATGTACACGCCGACGCCGAATCCGATGACGCCCTTGAAGGCGGCCCTGAAAAATGGAACATTCATTTTCTAAAAGAAAAACTCACCAATTAAACGGATCGTTGTAGATGGAGTTGAGGATGGCGAAACGGGTGTTGATTGGCGGCGGGGCCGGGGGTCCTTGCTGCATGCGGAACATTGCTGCTTCTAACTGAAAAAGGTGGATAAAGTTGCGATCGCATCAGAAAGATGAAGCCGGAAAGAGCAAAATAAACCCTCCAAGATGTCGAAAAGTTTAGGAAAAAAACGCTTTTTGGAATTTTTAAAACTTAAATCACCGCGATGCTACAAATTACGGGAACGTCTGTAAACCCGCACCCGGAGCAACGTTGCCGGATTGTTCAATCTGGGTTTTGAACTCAATTTTGGAAAATTTCATTTTCGAACATTTTAGAAAGTTCTAGTTTTTTGATGAGGAATTTCACGAATTAAAATACCCTTTTTTTCTAATAAGTTTGGCTATAATAAATCGGTCTAGCCCTGAAAGAATCCAAAAGCATCTGCGCCCTCCTCGCTCGCCCAATCTCTCTCGCCGATTGGTCCTGCCACGCGCTCCCTTCCCCCAAGCACCCAAATGGGTGGAAACACGTCGGTTCTCTTACAGTCAGAGGGCAGCTGGAAGGAGCTTGTAAGCAAAAACCCACGTCCACGAGGACGAAAAACTTGGTCTCAGATAGAGGTTGATATTCCAATCCTCTCTTGTTTCGATTTTTAACTCTTCTTCCTTGTTTTCTGTTTTGGATTTAATTTTTTAAGTCCCTTGAAAATTTCTCTGCTTTCAGGTCATGTCCTCCAGCGAGTTGCCCTGCTACACGCTGCTGCATGTGCCCAACGACTGGGAACTGCCCAGCGAGGCGCAGCTGAAGGAGAAGTTCGAAAAAGGTAACAACTTCTAGTGAATTCCTTGAATGTGTCTTTAGGAGACGACAAAGGCCGTGCCGATGCCCTCAAGAAGCTGATCTACATGATCCAGACCGGCGAGAAGACAAGCCCCGGCATGCTGATGTACGTCATCCGCTTCTGCCTGCCCTCCAACGACCACACGCTCAAGAAGTTGCTGCTCATCTTTTGGGAGATTGTCCCAAAGGTATAAAATTAAGCTTATGGCTTTAATTTTGTGATTTTATAGACGAACCCACAAGGCAAGCTGCTCCACGAGATGATCCTCGTCTGCGATGCGTACAGGAAAGATTTGCAGCACCCGAACGAATTTGTCCGCGGGTCGACGTTGAGGTTGGCTTGAGTGACTGGTCATAATTTGGCTTTTCAGATTCCTGTGCAAGCTGAAGGAACCGGAGCTGCTCGAGCCGCTGATGCCCGCCATCCGCACCTGCCTGGAGCACCGCCACTCCTACGTGCGCCGGAACGCCGTCTGCGCAATCTTCACCATCTTCCGCAACTTCGAATTCCTCATCCCGGACGCGCCAGAGCTCGTCTCAAATTTCTTGGAGGGAGAGCAAGACGCGTCATGCAAGGTACGCTTTCTGAATTGTTCCTTTGTATGTTCATTTCCAGCGCAACGCCTTCATGATGCTGCTGCACGTCGACCAAACGCGAGCCCTCGACTTCCTCTCCGGTTGCATCGATCAGGTAAATCTTTTCTCAAAATAAAATCCATTCTCTTTAGGTCACCCAATTCGGCGACATCCTGCAGCTGATCATCGTCGAGTTGATCTACAAAGTGTGCCACACCAACCCAGCCGAGCGCTCCCGCTTCATCCGTTGCGTCTACAACTTGCTTCAATCGCAGTCGGCCGCCGTTCGATATGAAGCCGCTGGCACGCTGATCACCCTCTCACCTGCCCCGGCCGCCATCAAGGCCGCAGCTTCTACGTATATTGAACTGATAGTGAAGGAGAGTGACAACAACGTCAAGGTGATGTTTCTTTGATTCGGCATCACCATTGTCTTTTCAGCTGATCGTGCTCGACCGGCTGATGGAGCTGCGCACCAACTCGGCCGGCGAACGTGTGCTGCAAGAGCTGGTGATGGACATCCTCCGCGTACTCGCTTCCCCGGGGCTCGAGGTTCGCAAGAAGACGCTCGCCTTGGCCCTGGACCTCATCTCCAGCCGCAACGTCGAGGATATGGTCATGTTCTTGAAAAAGGTGTGTTTATTTGGCTCTTATTTTGCTCAAGCCCTTTTCTTAACATCTCCGATTTCTTTTTTATTTTAGGAAATCAGCAAGAGCTCGAACGAGTCGGCCGACGAGGGCGCCCGCTATCGCCAGGAACTCGTCCGCACCCTGCACACGGCCACCATCAAGTTTCCGGACGTGGCCCCCCAAATCGTGCCCGTGCTCATGGAATTCCTCTCCGACGACAGCGAACTGGCCGCCGTCAGCGTTGTCGAATTCGTGCGCGAGGCCGTCCACAAGCTGCCCCATCTGAAGCCCGTCATTCTGCAGTCGCTACAGGTATGATAATAACGTTTTTTGATATCTACCACTTTTCAGGAAGGTCTACTCTCGATCCGCAAGCCGAAGATCTTCATGTCGGCCCTCTGGATCCTCGGCTCGTACTGCGAAACGAACGAGACCATCGCGGAAGTGAGGCGCCTCGTCAATGAGGCCATTGGAGAGCTGCCGATCGTCGACTCGGAGCTGCGCCTAATTGAGGGAACGGAGGAGGCGAAGGACGATGCTAAAGCCGGAAGCAAGGTATAAAAATTGGTGAATTCTCTACGTTATCGTTCTTTCTAGCCCCATAAGCAACTAGTGACCGCCGATGGCACCTACGCGACCCAATCGGCCGCCATGTCGACTGCGGTTCGCACCGGCGAGGATAACCGCCCTCCGCTGCGCCGCTTCTTGCTCGATGGCGAATTCTTCCTCGGCGCCACCCTTTCGACGATTCTCAGCAAACTGGCCGAACGTTATGCAAAGCTCAACCAAGGTTAGCTTTTTACCGCTATCATTTCTATTTTGATGTCTTTCAGGAAATTCGCCACGCGTGAACGCCTTCAAGGCCGACGTCATGTTCATCCTGTCGTCGATCGTCAATCTGGGCAAGAGTGGCCTCTCTAAGAACAACATCACTGAAGACGATCTCGATCGGTACTATTGTGTTTGCCCATTCGGAAATTTTCCTTTTAGTATGTGCACCACGATCAAGGTGCTGGCCGAGGGTTGCCCAGGTGCCGAGGAGATCTTTCTTGATAAGTGCCGCGAAAGCCTTGAGGTTTGCATTTTGTTTTTCAACAATTTGCCCTTGCTTAGATTATGCTGTCGAACAAGCACGAGGTGAAGCAGGATGAGCAGATCAAGAAGAAGAACCAAGTCGAGGTCGACAAGACCATTGTCTTCACGCAACTCTCGGCTCGCGCTGACCAAGTGACCGGCGACAACCTCTTCGACCTCAGCCTCTCCCAGGTTTGTTTTTTTTTCGCTAAAAATAGAAAAACTTGACTTTTAGGCTCTTGGCACCGCCCAAAAGACCTCAAAGTTCGACTTCTCGTCCTCGAAGCTCGGCAAGGTCATCCAGCTCGCCGGATTCTCCGATCCAGTTTACGCCGAGGCCTACGTCAATGTCAACCAGTACGATATCGGTAAGTTTTATATCCTTTGGATGATTCTTTTGCTTCATCGTTTCATGTCTTTTTCAGTGCTCGACGTGCTGATCGTCAACCAGACGGCCGATACCCTGCAGAACTGCTCGCTCGAGCTGTCGACGATGGGCGATCTGAAGCTGGTCGAGAAGCCGACCCCATGCACGCTGGGCCCGCACGATTTCACCAACATCAAGGTGAACCATTTTCCGAAGCTTTAAAATAACAAATGGTAGTTTTAGGCAACGATCAAGGTGGCCTCGGCGGAGAACGGCGTCATCTTCTCGGTGATCTCCTACGACGTGCGCGGGTCGCAATCCGACCGCAACTGTGTCTATCTGCAGGATATCAAGATTGACATTATGGTCAGTAAAAGCTTGCAACCTAACAATTTTCGAAATTTAGGACTACATCGTGCCCGGCTCCGTCACGGACACCGAATTCCGTCAGATGTGGAACGATTTCGAGTGGGAGAACAAGGTCACCGTCAACACGCCCATCACCGACCTCCGCGAATTCCTCGCCCACATCTCCGCCATCACCAACATGCGATGCTTGACGGCAGATGCGGCATTAGGTATAAATTTTAACGATACTTTTCACTCATTCTTCCTAGCTGGTGAATGCGGCTTCCTGGCGGCCAACTTCTGCGCGCACTCGATATTCGGCGAAGATGCCCTGGCCAACGTGTGCATCGAGAAGGCGAACCCGCTCGAGGAGGAGAGCCCGATCGTCGGTCACATTCGCATCAGGGCGAAGAGCCAAGGAATGGCCCTCACGCTTGGAGACAAGGTTTGTAGTTCGGAGTAGAACAGCACGTTTGCAAGCCAAATCCACCCTCAAATCTGAGTATTTCGAGACTTCGGGATTTGATATTGGATTTGGCTTCAATGGGCGCAGCTCTAGTTTTCGGTATCGTTCGTTTCGTTTTACTAAAATTGATTTCGTGGATATTTTTTTACATTTTTTTTTCAGATCAACTCGGCCCAACGAGAGCGCAAGCGTGGAGCCCGCGCGCCGGCCGCTTAAGAAGCCACAAAAGCCCTCGTGATCTTCGACAATTAATGAAAAAGTTTTCCTGCCCTCCCATATCTGCTCTCTTATAATCGGCCCCATTTTTGTGTATCTATGCATTCAAGTGCTGTCTGTCCCCCCCCCCCACTTCTACTGATCGTTTCGCCGACTTGTTTTTGTTTTTTAAACATAATTTAAGCCTTTCCTATTTATTTGGCGACTTGTCACCCCCACCCGTTCACTGTGATTTTCTTCTGTTTTGCGCTGGGTTACGGTCAAATGGAGTACTCTCTCTCCCACTTGTCTTGATGGCATTGTAGAATCGAATAAAAGTTTCAGCATCTTTTATTTGAGATGATTTTACAGTCATTTTATATGCACTTATTTTTTTGACACAATCGGCGTGCCAAGTGGAGGGAAAGCGGGTGAGAGAGCATATGTACAGCAACAGCTTTCTGAGTGTTGTTGTCGCCTTTGAATCACAGAAGTCGCAGTGGGATCCAGCGGGGGTTCACCGTTTTGTTGGCCAGCAAGTCTTTCCACATGCGGTCGTTGCGATCGCCGGCGCCGAAGAGTACCTGGAAATTTTTCGAATGTTCGGTAGATCTAGCTTCTTGTTTTTCCTGAAGAATCGCTGCTAGCTTGCCCAATTCTGCTATCCGTATTTTCTTGCTCCTCCCGTTCTTTGACTTTATTGAGGAGGGTGGGGCACTATATTTTTGGGAATCCATTTTCCAAACATAAATAGCGGAAGTGTCTTCCGTTTCTTCCGCATTTTCGTTTTTTTCAATCCCTAAACATATATATAAACTTCACAAAATTTTATTAAGAAAATTAAAAAGAGGTAATTTCGACCAAAAATGGTGATTTGTTGACCAAAATTTTGACTTTTTGAAAATTTGTCGAAGTTTTGGCCCGTTCATTCTTAAACCTCGAAAATCTCCCCCTACCTGCCCGATCAATTTATGGTTGCTGATTCGGTCGTGGTCAAGGACGTGGATTTCAAGTTGAGAGCTGGAAGTTTATGTTCATTTTTACCTTTCGATTTTGGGCCTACTTTGCCAGCTGCGGCATCGTGCACGTAAAGTTCAGCGCCTCATTCCAAATCGGGTTTCCGCTGTTCTTCCGGACGCCGCTTTTCCGCTTCTTGACCATCTTGCCGTCCTGCAGCAAGTACACCTTTGCGACGGCGTCTAAAAAAATGTTTTGCTCTTGTTTTTTACCTCAATAGGGAGTAACACCAAAAAAAATCGGTCTTCCGAACCCACTTGGCAAAGCTTCTTTGCTGGGTAGCCCCTTGGCCTGGTGGATGGTGACTGTAAGCCGCTCGGCCGAGGGCAGGTACTGGATGCCGACGAACAGCTCGCCGAGATTTTCGCTCTGAAAACGGGGGTTTTTATGATTCCTGAAGAATCACTCCTAGCCTGCCCTATCCTAAAGAGTCTGTGCTAGCCTGCCCGTTCCTAAAGAATCTCTGCTTGCCTGCCCGTTCCTAGCGAATACTTTGACGGCCACTTACAGCATTATGCAGCTCAATGTCGGACCAGAGGATGACATCATCGCTCGGGTCTATCGTGGACAAATCGATTGAGGTGCTGCCGAGGACCGAGGAGGCGGAGCCTGGAAAGGTATGCTACAGCTGAGAGAAAGAGAGAGAGAGAGAGAGAGAGAGAGCGAGTTAGAGAGATTTCCTTGCTCACCTATCCGAGTCGCGCCTAACAACTGCAACGTCAGCGACTTGTCCATCAGGTCTTCGTAGGAAACGGGGAATTTGAAGGTCTCCTAAAAGCCTTCAGCTTTGAAAGGGACCGTGCTAGGAGGCTGACCTTGTGAAACGGGGCTCCGGCCACAATTCTACTGGATTGTCGACGGAGCGTCGTGTCGGACAAGGCCACGGCGAGGGAGTACTCGTCCAGCTTGATGACGTGGCTGACTGGAATCCGGGTTTTAGAGAAGGGCAAGCTAGCCGAGATTTCTTAGGAAATGGTTGGCTAGCATGAATTCTTCACGAAAGAGCAGGCTAGCAGAGATTCTTTATAAAAGGGCAGGCTAGCGGGGATGCTTTGAGACTTAGCTGACCGGCTCCTCAGGCAAGCTAGCAGAGACTCCAGGAAGGCTTGGCCCGAAGTCTCCTCAAGGGTTTCTGCTAGCCTGCCCTAGTGGCCGGCCAAAGCTCCCACCTTCCAATAACGTGACGATAAAGTCGCTCTTCGAGAAATCGTACGTCATTTGAACCTAAAAAATGGGGGTGAAAACTGGTTTTTGTGTGTTTTTTTGCCTTACCAGCGCCTTTAAAATTACTTACCTGCACTCTAGCGACAGACGGTTTTCCGGTGGTCTCGTGCCGGACGATGCTGCCCCGTCGGCGATAGAGATCGGGCTGGATCGCGCCTGGAATTTGGTGATGAGGAGCAGGCTAGCAGAGATTCTTGGGGAATCCAAATTAGGTTTTAAAAGGTTGTTGAAAAGATATTAAAATTTAGGAGAGCTAGCCAAGATTCTCTCGCATTCTCTCGCTCTCTCTCTCCTTCCCTCTCTCTCTCTCTCGCTCTTTCTGTCTCTCTATCTATCTCTCTCTGTCTCTTTCTCCTCTCTCTTTCTGCGGTCAGCCAGCTAAGATTTTTAGAGATGACAAGTCGAGGAAATTGGCAAGCCAGCAGATACCCTTGATGAAACTATGGGCTAGCTAGCAGAGATCATTAGCACTTACCAATTCCATGATCCGAGGAGCGTCTCCTTTCGAGGAATAGTAACGCCGAGTCGGCCATGTCTTGCTCTGAGGGGCGGCGGGTGTCTTTTTGCTGAAAATTTGGCTATTACGGTAGCTGAGGATGGAGGGAAGAGTGAGAGAGAGAGAGCATTAGAGAGGTAGAGAGAGCGAGAGAAAGAGAGAAAGAGAGATATACAAATTTCCAGGCTTCAACCGATCCCATTAAAGTTGCAAAATTACCAAATCACCGGGTAGTTCTTGGCCTAGCTGCGGAAGTGGCAAAAAGGACCATTAGCGGGCGGATCCGAAATTTATACCCGCCCGGTTTGGGCAAATTATAGCCCCCGGGCCACACAGCCAAACGCACGAATTTGCTGACAAATGCCAAACGCCGAGATCCCAAATTTACAGGGGGCCAATCAGGAACTTCCCCGGAAGGGAAAACAGGAAGTTTTGCTCGTGACTTTACGAATTTATCGGGGAAGCAAGAGTTTACCGGGTCTGGTAAAAATTGTCTCTGCTAGCCTGCCACTTCCATTCCCAAATGATCTCTGCTAGCCTGCCACATCCATTCCCAAATGATCTCTGCTAGCCTGCCCCATCCATTCCCAAATGATCTCTGCTAGCCTGCCCTTCCATTCCCAAATGATTCTGCTAGCCTGCCACTTCCATTCCCAAATGATCTCTGCTAGCCTGCCACTTCCATTCCCAAATGATCTCTGCTAGCCTGCCCCATCCATTCCCAAATGATCTCTGCTAGCCTGCCATTCCTTCCCAAATGATCTCTGCTAGCCGCCTTCAAAATTTTCCAAAAATCGCTGCTAGCCAAAACCCCAAATGATCTTTTCTCGCTGTTTATATAGCCGCCGTGCGTAGAAATGTCCCTTATTTATTGGCGGCACCTTAAAAACGGGAAAACCCACGCGTCCAGCCCCTAATTAGCATAAATTTTAGGGTGAATTCGACAATGTGGAGAGACATTTCTCACGAGCTCATCAGCCCGAGAAATAGGGTGAGGCGCCGAAAAAGGTACCCAATTTTCGCCGGGGTCCAATTTTGTCGCGTGTGGATGGCCATAAATTTAGGCTGGTCGCGGGGGAGAGACGAGAGAGAAAGAGGGACAGAGAGAGCGAGAGATAGAGAGGCAGATAGAGAGAGAGAGAGAGAGAGAGAGAGAGAGCAGGCTATCTAGCACAGATTCTTGGCTATTTGAAAAGAACCACGACCTAGTTTTTTGTGAGAATATGACTTCTCTAAGGCTAAGAGATTCTTAAGAAGGGCAGGCTAGCAGTGAACCTTTAGGAAAAGGCGAGCTAGCAGAGATTCTTTGGGATCCAATAGGGACCTATTCTCTGCAAAAAAAAGATTCAGACGCTGGGATTTAGTTTTTGCGGTTCCTTGAGCCTTGAGAAGATGCCTGCGGGCAGGAGACAGAGAGAGAGGGAGAGAGAGAGAGAGAGAGAGCGAGAGAGAGACAAAGAGAGAGAGAGAGAGAGAGAGAGAGAGAGAGAGAGAGAGATGGATTGCCTATAGTGGTGCTGATTGGAGCCCCCTCCCCGGCCGGATTGTGCCGGAAGTTTGGCTACGATGGACGTCGTCGTTCACGACGACGTGCGCATCCAAATTGACACCCCCACCAAATTTCACACGCCACACTGCGCCGGGAGGGGAGGCTTCCGTTTTGCTCCTCCCCCCGCGCTTCCGCCGGCAGCCGGTTTGCTGATTTTTTTGGGCAACTTTGAAGGCGGTTTTCGAGGAAGTGAAGAATGGCTAGCAGACATTTTTTAGAAAAGGGCAGGCTAGCAGAGAAGCTTTGGGAACTATTTTTGAAACATACCATTGAGGAGTTCGGCAGGGAGATGATGGTCTCGGCGGCCTCGAGCACAGAGAATCGTCTCATCGCTGGAACCAGAGAGGTCATCCGATGAAAACTGAAAAAGTGAATGTAAAAAGCATGAAAAATAAAAATGTAGGAAAATCTGAAAAAGGTGAAAAATGGCAATCCCCTGAAATGCTCGAACAATTTCTGCTAGCCGGCCCCTTCCATTCCCAAATGACCTCTGCTAGCCTGCCCTTGCATCGGTTCTCAGATCCTAAGCAAGCCTTGCTAGCTTGCCCCAACTAAAGCCTCGCTGCCTCGAAACAAAAATGCACCAAAAACGAATAATGGCGAAATTGGATGCTGGCTCCCAAGAATTTGCCTTTCCCGGCTTGCCTCCATTTTTTAAGGGTATAGAGTGTCCGGGGCGGAACGGCTCACTTTCGCTTGAAAGCGCCTGGAGGCCACATGGCCACACGCCACGTTTCCGGCCGGTCCCAATTTTTGAGACGCTTTTGGGGGCTGGAAATTTCGAGCATCGGCGTGGAAGTCGTAAATCTCCGCGCTGGAAGCGGTGGATTACGGTAGTTGGGCTCAAAATAGCAGGGCTGGCTAGCAGAGATTATTTCCGAGGTCTCAGGCCAAAGCCTAGGCATAAGCATAAGCCTAAGCATAAGCCTACGCCTAAGTCTAAGCCTAAGCCTAAGCCTAACCAAAGCATAAGCCTAAGTCTAAACTAAGCCTAAACTAAGCCTAAGCCTAAGCCTGCAGAACGTTATGTCGACTCAGTGTCAAATCGTGAAATTTCATCCCCGGGATTACGGTAGGGTTTAGGAAAGGCATCGCAAGCTAGCTGAGATTCTTGAGGAGGCCAAAATGCTATGGGGCAGACTAGCAGAGATCATAGAGGAAAATCGGAAGCGTCAGTGCAGGCTAGCCTAGACCCTTGAGGAAAATTTCAATCCAGAAAATGCCGAAAAATCCGGGGCATCATTCGCGATGTGTTTTGAATGTGTCGCGAGGGGGGGTCTGCTCTCCGGGGAAATTAGATCCAAAATATTTGGGGGAGGATGGTCAAAAACATTCCTCCGCACACCCCCAGCGACGGCTCGAATATCATGGAATTTGAGGTTTTTAAAGGGACCGGGAAGGCCGAAAGGTCGAAAATTTAGAGAATTTAGTTCTTTGGCTTGCTAGTCCCTTTAAAACGAGGCGCGGGGGCAGGCTAGCAGAGGTTCTTTAGGAAAGGGCAGGCCAGCAGAGATTCTTTAGGAAAGGGCAGGTTATCAATGATTCTTTAGGAAGGGGCAGGCTATCATAGATCCTTTAAGAATCTCAGAAACACACTGAACTTTAAAATAACCTAAAAATCGGTTCTCTGCGTCAAATTTAATCCGAAAACTCTTACACTTCACCACGGCAGGCACCGGCTTAAATAGGTTTTATTTTTGCCTCCCCAGGATTCCGGGGGAATCCGTAAAATGTAGTGGATCGGAAACCGGACAACTCCGCCTGGGAATTAGACATCACGAAATCGTGAATGCCGAAAATAAGAATCGTAGCGGATGGGGGAATCGAAATCTGCACTGTGTCGGAAAAATAAATCAGATTTTCTCAGAGTGTAGTCAAGGAATGACTTTTAAAGGGATTGTGAAGGCTAAAGTGCTCCAAAATTCTTAAGGCCAGGTTGAGCTTAGACCTAGGCTTAGGCTTAGACTTACTATTTAGCTTGGACTTGATTTAGGCTCTAAACCTGGAATAAACCCATTTCCCCAGAAAATCGCAAAAAAATGGCCGTCCACCCAGGGTCATTAGGAATCAAAGGAGGAGCTGAATGGCTGATTTGGACTCGCAAAGATTCTCCTATTTCCTCTCTCTCTCTCTCTCTTCTTTTTTTCTCTCTCTCGCTTAATCATCCCGGGTCCTCATTGGCCAAGCACCGCATCAAATCCGGGCAAATGAATTGCAATTCTGGGGCTTCCATTGTCTGGAGCGTAGGGAGGCTAGCAGAGAACGTTGGAGAATTTTCGCAAGACAGGGCAAACTAGCAGATATCTTTGAGATGAGAAAAACTCGCAGAGCGGCAAACAAACAGAGTTTTTTGAGGATTCTGAGCTCCGGTTGGGCAGGGTAACAGTAGTGCTTTAGGAAAAGGGGAGGATTTTAATGGCGTAATCGGATTCTGCGGACAGGGCAGGCTGGCAGAGATTCCTTAGTAAAGGCAGGCTAGCAGAGATTCTTTAGGAGATTTCTACAGTACCCCCTGAGCGCCGGGTAAACTATAGTGCACCCCGGGGCCCAAAGACTGCTATATAAATACGACTAGACGAGTCGGTAGCCGCTGATTAAAAGTTTTTCGGGCTTCAAAAGCCGGCCGGCTGCCGTGAATAGATATGGATGAAAGGGCGCCATTTAGCATGCAGGAAAATATTTTTACTTTGGCCTTCGGAAAGACGAGAAAGGCAGGAATGACTGATGTGATTCCTCCGGAATGAGTAAGGCCGGATTTGTTTTTATGATTTGTCGATGGTAAATTGGGGTTTTTCACCAATTTTCGATTCTCTGGGGAATGTTAATGAACTGGAAAAAGAAAAAAAGCTTCTGTCTGTCTGTCTCTCTCTCTCTCTTCTCTCGATCTGCCTAGCTTACCGATGAAGCCGAATCGTCAACCTAATTCACTAAGCCAAAGCCTAAGCCTAAGCCTAAGCCTAAGCCTCGCGTTTACCGATGAAGCCGAATCCTAAGCCTAAGCCTAAGCCTAAGCCTAAGCCTAAGCCCGCCTAAGCCTAAGCCTAACTAAGCCTAAGCCAAGCCTAAGCCTAAGCCTAAGCCTAAGCCTTAGCCTAAGCCTAAGCCTAAGCCTTAGCCTGATCTTAAGCCTAAGCCTAACTTAGGCAAGCGAGCAGAGACTCTTTAAGAGCCGAGGGTCCAAAAATTGGAAGGGTAAATTTGCAGAAATTTGGAAGTAATTTTCCGGTCGGTCCGCTTTAATGAGGCACCGACCCCCGCCCTGGACCCTAATTATAGGAACATTCTTATTTTTCGGCAGCGGATTTCGCGGATTCCCACGGCCCACCAAATCCGGTTGATTCACGGATCGGTTCTCTTCTCTCTCTCTCTCTCTCTCTCTCTCTCTCGCCGTCCAAAATGTCAATCTGGGATTAGCCAATAAAAAATAGATGCGTCTGAAACCCTGTTTTCCGCTATGGGACCAAAACGCCTACACCGCAGAACTCTGAGCAGCCGTGAAAATCTCAGTTTGCCAATCGGGGGTGAGCTAGCAGAAATCCATTGGGAAACTTTAGAGGGTAGCGACGCTAGGTAGTTGCAGATTTACAGGTAAGCTAGCAGAGACCACTGAGGAAACCACAAAGTGCTAAGCCTTTAAAAGCACGGTGACAACAAAAAATTGCTCGCCATTTTGGCTGGCTAGCAGAAATCACTATGGAATGTAGGCATAACCTAGCAGCGTTTCTTGAGGAACCTGGAAAATACGTCAAAAGTTCCGTAAAGTGTACTGGAGCGTACTTTAAAGCCCCAGAAACTACTGAACATTGGCGCCAGAACGGCGCCATCAAAAGGACAATGGAGTCGTGGAGTCGTGTTTTGGGCAATTTGTTGACTTGAAAGTGTTCGAAATTTCAGGAGAGAGAGACGAGAGCGAGAGAGAAGGAGAGCGAAACAGAGAGAGAGAAACAGAGAGAGAAAGAGAGAGAGAGAGAGAGAGAGAGAAACAGAGAGAAACAGAGAGAGAAAGAGGAAGAGAGAAAACAACGAGCAGAGATTCTTGACTGCTTTAAAGGGACAGCGACAGTATCCTGCGGCAGGCGCTTCACTTGCTAGACCCTTTAAAAATGCAAGTTCTTAAAAAAGGTAAAGGTTGAGAAAGGGAAGCTAGCAGAGATTCTTGAAGTGAGAGAAAGAGAGCGAGAGAGAGAGAAAGAAAGATATCTAGATGCGAAATATGCCCTCAGGCTAGATTGCACGCAACCAAAGAACACGGGTAAACACCCTCACATGGGGCGAGTGGGGGGTGATTTGCAGCTCTCTCTCTCTCTCTCTCTCTCTCTTCTCTCTTTCCCTCTCCCCGAAAACGAGTAGAGTTTTGTTTTGGCTTTTCCTCTTTGTGTGGTGGGTCCCCCCTAGATGGGCCCTAGCGTTTTTGGGGCCCAAGTTGAGGGGCTAATGACCCGGTGCGTGTATGTGTCTGGCCCAGTTAGACGACAAAATGGCCCAAAAGGACTCGTGAACTCTTCAGCGCCATGCTGTCAACCCGGCTGAAATTTTGGGCCTAAGAAATGCTAAGAATGTGGTGGGCAAGCTAGCGGAGATTCTTTAGGAAAGGGCAGGATAGCAGAGATTCTTTGGGAAAGGGCAGGCTAGCAGAGATTCCTTCGGAAAAGACAGGCTAGCAGAGATTCTTAGAGGAACATTCTCGTGGACACGCATCTTTGGCCTCCCAGCTCACTCGAAAGCGACAAGTCCAAAATAGCCCCCCCCCAGTCGGGCCCAAGACGGAACGAGTTGATATTGCTTCCGTTTCCTTCCTCTCCCTCCCCCAAAAGATCGGCTGGTGACGTTAAGAGGAAAGTGACGGAATTCCTGGAAAATTTCTAGCGGCTGGACGCCAAGGTTTTCTGCGGAAGAACCGAAGATTAGGCTTGGGCTTGGCTTAGGCTTAGGATTAGACTTAGGCGAGACTTCAGTCTGGGCTTATGCTTAGGTGTGGGTTGATGGGGATTTCGCCTAAAGTACTTCCAAAAGTCGTCTTTCCCTTTTGGCCTTCTTTAAAAGGAGTTCTATTTTAAGGTCCGAAACCCGAGCCACGATGCCATTTTTGGCCTCTCCTACTATCTGGCAGTCGGCCAAAACAACGCTTGAGCCATCCCCCAACGAAAAACGGACACATTTTGGGGTGCATTTTAGCGGACCGGAAGGTCGTGGGCCAAGCGTGTGTGGGGGTGGGGGTGGGCATCCGAAATTTGATCCGCTGTTTTTTCGGGGGGCACTATGGGGATAATTGTTACCACGTGAAGGGGCAGGCTAGCAGGGATGATTGGGGAAATAAATCTCTTACTCTCTCTCGCTGTCTCTCTGTCTCTCTCACCCTCGTTCTCTGTCTCTCCCGCTCTCTCGCTCTCTCTCCCTGTCTTGCCCACTCCTTTTTCTGTTTTCCGAGATCAGGACGGCTAGCAAATATTCCTGATAAGAGGCGAGTGTGGCAGGCTAGCAGGGATTCTTTAGGAAGCCGTTCCCGATCAGGGGCAAGCTAGCAGAGCTTCTTTGCGATTGAAAATCCGCTAAAAACAAGGCAAAGAAGCAGTGATCATTTTCACACAATTTCGCGTGACTTGGCGCGTAATTTGGTATCGTAATTAAACCGCTAGAAAACTAGCAAAACAAGAGAAGCCGTTTTTTGCAGTGATTTTTGATGCAAAGGGGCGCGGGGTGTAAATTGTCCTGCATGGGCCATTCATCCTGAAAGCAGCCCCGGATGGCTTAGTGTTCCGTCTAATTTGGTTTTCACGGACTCGCTCTCACTCGCTCTCTCTTTCTCTCTCTCTCTCTTTCTCTCTCTCTCTACCTCTTTCTCGCTCTTTCTTGCTTTGCACGGCGAGCCCGGATTTTAATTGGTTTCTTGATTCTTTTTAGCACAAAGAGTGAAGGATCTCTGACCGGAAGCGGAAAGAACCGGAATTTTTCCGAACTTGGCAGGCTAGCAGAGATTCCTTAGGAGAAGGGCAGGCTAGCAGAGATTCTTGAGGAAAGGGCAGGCTAGAAGGAATTCTTTAGGAAATGGCAAGCTAGCAGAGACTAAATTTTTAAGAGAATCTCCAGCAAAATTTCCTTACTTCGTAGACTACGGTGTATTTTTCAAGACCCATTTCGCGGCCACAAAATGCGGCAAATTCCATTGGCAGCGCAGAAATAATGATACGTGAACGTTGCACAAAATGGGGACACGGGCCCGCCCCCGGCCAACGGGTCCCATTTCCATGATTTGGGTCATTTGGCGGCGCCAAAAAATTGGCGCGGCCCGAAATGGGGGGCAGAGGTGTTCTTTTCATGTCTGTTTGTCCTAACGGAAAAGAGTGAAAAGTCACGTTTGCATCGTTTTTGTCTAAGTCTGGGCTAAGCCGAAGCCTAAGCCTAAGCCCCTAAGCCTAAGCCTAATACAAGCCTCAGCCTAAGCCTAAGCCTAAGCCCCTAAGCCTAAGCCTAAGCCTAAGCCTAACCTAAGCCCCTAAGCCTAAGCCTAAGCCTAAGCCTAAGCCCCTAAGCCTAAGCCAACCCCTAAGCCTAAGCCTAACCCCCAACTAAGCATGTCAGAAGCCCCCAATTGGGGCCTAAAAAAGCCCAAGCTACGGTAGCCAGGAGCACGATACAAAGCGCCAGATACAGACGCTGAAACAGGGAGAAACAGACAAAACGTGGCAGAGATCTTTTGAAAAAAGCAATTCAGACTACGGTAGCCAGGCCGTGCTAGAATTTATGGCCAAAATGAACAGCCACAACAACCACATTTCGGGGCTTTGTTTTTTCGCTGGTTTTGCCTTGAAATGGGCCCATATTCAAATCCAAAAAAAGGTCATAAAGAGAGAGAGAGAGAGAGAGAGAGAGAGAGCGAGAGAGAGAGAGGGAGAGAGCTAGAAAGTAAGCTATGCCCTATAACCTGATTAGTTATGCCCGGGTGGGCCTCGCCCGGATGCGTAATGAATTTTCTGCAAAATCCGGAAAACAGAAACCAGATGCGTGGGCTTCATTTGGGAATGGAAGGGGCAGGCTAGCAGAGATCATTTGGGAATGGAAGGCAGGCTAGCAGAGATCATTTGGGAATGGAAGGGATACAGAGATCATTGGGAATGGAAGGGGAGGCTAGAGAGATCATTTGGGAATGGAAGGGAAGGCTAGCAGAGATCATTTGGGAATGGAAGGGCAGGCTAGCAGAGATCATTTGGGAATGGAAGGGGCAGGCTAGCAGAGATCATTTGGGAATGGAAGGGCAGGCTAGCAGAGATCATTTGGGAATGGAAGGGGCAGGCTAGCAGAGATCATTTGGGAATGGAAGGGGCAGGCTAGCAGAGATCGCAGAGATCATTTGGGAATGGAAGGGGCAGGCTAGCAGAGATCATTTGGGAATGGAAGGGGCAGGCTAGCAGAGATCATTTGGGAATGGAATAGGCAGGCTAGCAGAGATCATTTGGGAATGGAAGGGGCTGGAGATGTAGCTACCGAAAGAATTTTTGCTAGCTTTCAAAGCGAAAGTCCGCTTCCCCTCCTAGGCAAAACGCACTGAATTCACACAATCTGTGGAATTCAACTACGGTATCTGTTTGGGGCATCAAATAAAATTCAACCCCCGGGGCAATCAGAATCAAACACAAGGCTTGGCCGGTTGGCCCGAATAATGAGGAATCCGACGACCGGCATAGCACAAGGAACAATTCGCCTTTTTGCCCCGAATTACGGTCCGGCACCAAAGAACACAAATTATTAGAGGTTTAAGGACCAGAAGATAGCAGTGAGCAGTTAGGAAGCTAGAAGAATGGCGAGCGGTTGGCAGCAGCAGGATCTTTGGGACTGGTGACCGCGTGGCGGGCTAGCAGAGACTTAGGATGCAGGACCGAAGTTAGGCTGGTCAGAAGCAGCAAAAGCTCTTGCGGATTTTGGAAGTGGAGTTGCTAGCAGGCTAAAGCCAAATCTAAGCAAACCCAGCCTGCCTAAGCCTAGGCAAGCTTAAGCCTGCCTATGCCTAGCCTATGCCTAAGCGAAGCCCGCCAAGCCTGCCTATGACCAAGCTTAAGCCTGAGCTTAAGCTAAGCTCCTTAAAAACAAACTTTTTATGATTAGAGCTGGGTTCCGGCTCCGCATCATATCCCAAAAATATGGCTCAAAACATTGAATGCAGGGAAAATTGGGGATGGTGTCCGGGAGAATGGCCAGGCTGGCCCCTTAAATTCGATAAATTTCGATTTAGCCCATTTATTCCGGGTTTCCCACTGAGGAGATGATCGATTTTGGGGTGGCGCATCGCTGTGTCACTGGCGGTTTTTGGATTATGTTATTCCGTTGGGATTTGCTTGAAAATTGTCCAAGATTCGAAAGATGGTTTTTGACAGGGCAGGCTGGCTAGCAAAGATCATTTGGGAATGGAAGGGCAGGCTAGCAGACATCATTTGGGAATGGAAGGGGCAGGCTAGCAGAGATCATTTGGGAATGGAAGGCAGGCTAGCAGAGATCATTTGGGAATGGGCGGGCTGGCTAGCAAAGATCATTTGGGAATGGAAGGGGCAGGCTAGCAGACATCATTTGGGAATGGAAGGGGCAGGCTAGCAGAGATCATTTGGGAATGGAAGGGCAGGCTAGCAGAGATCATTTGGGAATGGAAGGGCAGGCTAGCAGAGATCATTTGGGAATGGAAGGGCAGGCTAGCAGAGATCATTTGGGAATGGAAGGGCAGGCTAGCAGAGATCATTTGGGAATGGAAGGAAGGCTAGCAGAATCATTTGGGAATGGAAGGAAGGCTAGCAGAGATCATTTGGGAATGGAAGGGCAGGCTAGCAGAGATCATTTGGGAATGGAAGGGGCAGGCTAGCAGAGATCATTTGGGAATGGAAGGGCAGGCTAGCAGAGATCATTTGGGAATGGAAGGGCAGGCTAGCAGAGATCATTTGGGAATGGAAGGGGCAGGCTAGCAGAGATCATTTGGGAATGGAATAGGCAGGCTAGCAGAGATCATTTGGGAATGGAAGGGCTGGAGATGTAGCTACCGAAAGAATTTTGCTAGCTTTCAAAGCGAAAGTCCGCTTCCCCGTCCCTAGGCCCAAACCGCACTGAATTCACACAATCTGTGGAATTCAACTACGGTATCTGTTTGGGGGCATCAAATAAAATTTCCAACGGCTGCCCCCGGGGGCCAATCAGGAATCGTAAAACACAAGGCTTGGCCGGCTTGGCCCGAATAATTGAGGAATCCCGACGACCGGCATAGGCCACAAGGAACAATTCGCCTTTTTTGGCCCCTGAATTACGGGTCCGGCACCAAAGAACACAAATTATTAGAGGTTTAAAGGACCAGGAAAGATAGCAGTGAGCAGTTAGGAAGCTAGAAGAATGGCGAGCGGTTGGCAGCGAGCAGGGATCTTTTGGGACTGGTGACCGCGTGGCGGGCTAGCAGAGATTCTTGAGGATGCAGGACCGGAAGTTAGGGCTGGTCAGACAGCTAGCAAAAGCTCTTTGCGGATTTTGGTAAGTGGAGGTTGCTAGCAGGCTAAAGCCTAAATCTAAGCAAAACCCAAGCCTAAGCCTAGCCTAGGCAAGCTTGCCTGCCATGCCTACGCCTATGCCTAAGCGAAGTCTAAGCCAAGCCTAAGCCTATGCCTATGACCGCTTTAAGCCTGAGCTTGCTAAGCCCTTAAAACAAACTTTTATGATTAGAGCTGGGTTCCGGCTCCGCATCATATCCCCAAAAAAATATGGCTCAAAACATTGAATGCAGGGAAAATTGGGGATGGTGGTCCCGGGAGAATGGCCAGGCGCTGGCCCCCTTAAATTCGATAAATTTCGATTTAAGCCCATTTATTCCGGGTTTTCCGCCACTCGAGGAGATGATTCGATTTTGGGGTGGCGCATCGCTGTGGTCACTGGCGGGTTTTTTGGATTATGTTATTCCGGTTGGGATTTGGCTCTTGAAAATTGTCCAAGATTCGAAAGATGGTTTTGACAGGGCAGGCTGGCTAGCAAAGATCATTTGGGAATGGAAGGGGCAGGCTAGCAGACATCATTTGGGAATGGAAGGGCAGGCTAGCAGAGATCATTTGGGAATGGAAGGGCAGGCTAGCAGAGATCATTTGGGAATGGAAGGGGCAGGCTAGCAGAGATCATTTGGGAATGGAAGGGGCAGGCTAGCAGAGATCATTTGGGAATGGAAGGGCAGGCTAGCAGAGATCATTTGGGAATGGAAGGGGCAGGCTAGCAGAGATCATTTGGGAATGGAAGGGGCAGGCTAGCAGAGATCATTTGGGAATGGAAGGGCAGGCTAGCAGAGATCATTTGGGAAGGGAAGGGGCAGGCTAGCAGAGATCATTTGGGAATGGAAGGGGCAGGCTAGCAGAGATCATTTGGGAATGGAAGGGGCAGGCTAGCAGACATCATTTGGGAAGCATCAGAAACCCAGAAGCGCGCCGCGAGGTAAGCTCGCAAAAATTTTTTGGGAATTTCAGATGGTTTGTGCATTGCGCGACACCGACGGCAGCCAGCAGGGATCATTGAGGAATTCTGAAGGCATTATTTACTGTAAAATCAACGAAAATGTTGACATTGAAGAGGCGCCAGACGGCAGCGTTTATTTTAGGCTTTTTAAAAGGACTGGAAAGTGGAGCATCGCTGCAGAAATCTCGTCCAAAAAAGGGCAAGCTAGCAGAGATCATTCGGGAATCTCAATGGGGTCGACAAGTGAAAGACTGACAAAGATTTGGGTACAGAAACAGCGGCTAGCATATCAACTTTGGGGATTTTCAGGCCAGCTAGCAGATATTTGGATAGGTCCAAAATTTTAAGAACCCGAACGGCATTCCCAGTGGCTTCGCTTCCGAAAAAAGGAACCACGAGACGCCCCTAGGGCGTAAAGCAATTGTCCGGAGGTGCGTCCCGTTTTCCGGCCCATCCGTAGCCCACCGGAATACGGAATACGTTCGGAGGTGCCCGACGGCAATTCTGTTTTTTTTCGGGGGCAAACACGAAAAATAGGTTAGCATTGGGAGCATTCGGGGCCAGAGGTCAGGCACACTGAGGCCGAAGTCTAAGCCTAAGCCAAGCCTAAGCATAAACCTAAGCCTAAGCGCAAGTCCAAGCTAAGCCTAGGCCAATCCTAAGCCTAAGCCAAGCCTAAGCCCAAATCCAAGCTAATCCTAAGCCAAGCCTAAACCTAAGCCTAACCAAAGCCTAAGCCTAAGCCTAAGCATACGCCCAAGCCTAAGCCTAAGCCTAAGCCTAAGCCTAAGCCTAAGCCTAAGCCTAAGCCTAAGCCTAAGCCTAAGCCTGCGCCTAAGCCGACGCCTAAGTCTAAGCCTAAGCCCAAGCATACGCCCAAGCCTAAACCTAAGTCAAGGCGAGGCCTCAGTCTCAGTCTAAACTCGAAACCCAACGAAAAGTGTTTCCAAATCGCCGACACCGGGTCACTCGACCGGAAAACGAAGTCTATTCCCGGGGTGTTTGTCCGTGCATCCGTTTCTCTGTCCGTTAAGCCCAGGGCCGCATTCCGGGAGGAGCCTCAATTTGATAAGTGACGAAGCAGCCTCGGGGGTGGCTCGAGAAGACTGGGTGGTTTAAAGGGCACCAGAAGGAGGCGGGAACTTGGCTTAGCCTGAGATTAGGCTTAGGCATAGGGTTCGACTTAAACTTAGGCTTGGGCTTAGCTTCAGATTTGGGCTTAGACTACGCATGTGCTTAGGTTTCGGCTTCGGCTTAGGCATAGGGTTGACTTAGGCTTCGGCTTACATTTAGGATTAGGCTGGGGCTTACCAAAAACGTCCTCAAAAATGAGCCCGTTTAAACTTAGACTGGGAATGGGCTTGATGTTTGGAATCGCGTTACCGGCCATCCGAGTAAACCTAATTTATCCCAAATTGCGGGGAATAGCCCCAAAAAGTCGAAAGGAAAGGGAAAGTTTACTCTATTTTTGGTGATTTAAGCGGATGCAGGCTGCAAAAATTGACTTCGAAGACTGTTTTAGGCGTACTGTTACATGAGCTGGCTGTTTTTAGGAGAATTTTCGGAATCACCGTAAGTTGGAACTAAATGCTGTAAACTAAGCTTAGGAAGCGAGAGATTAGAGAGACAGTGAGAGAAAAATGTTGCGGCGGCCCGGTCATGGGCTTGACCCCGAAAAATGCTTTTCGCGGTCCCTTTAAACACGAAGATTGTCTGATATCTCGCGCGCCTTCTCTCTCTCTCTCTCTCTCTCTGGCTCTCTCTCTCTTTCTCTCTCTCGCCGCCACGTCATCTATCCACGAATGATGGTGCGTGTAATCTGGAAGGAGCCGTGCTCCTTCCCGCGCCGCCAGGCCAATAAATCAAGAATGCACCCCACGGATTGGGTGTCGTTCATTAGGGCCCAACACGGCCCACAGGGCCAAGGAGGGCCCAGATATAGGGCCTAGGCAGTGCCGAATTATAAATAAGCTCGGCGGCTCCTTGGCTCCGCCGGGCTTTCAACATCGCCGACGAATCTGCGGGTAGCTTGCGTTTAGGCTTAGGCTTCGGCTTAGGCTTCGCTTAGTCTCCGCTTGGGTTTAGCCTTAAGATTAGGCTTAGGCTTTGCTTAAGCTTAGAATTGGGCTTAGGCCTGAGCTTTGACTTAGTCTTAGGCTTAAGCTTGGCTGGGGTTTAGCGTTGTATATCTCTCTTCTCTCTCAATCTCTCTCTCTCTCTCTTTCTCTCTCTATCTCGCGCCTGTCACCCTCCCTTTAAAGCCATGGCCTCGGCGATGAAATTCTCGTACTACACCCGCGCGGCCACCAAAGACGTCACCAACCTCGAGCACCCACCACTATCCGCCACCAAGTATGCTGTGTACTTTGTAGTCTACCGTATCCTTCAGCTCGTTGAGCAACCTGGAGGACTTCAAGCGGCGCTTCCGGCGAAGTGGCTCTCTCGGGATTCCGTTTGTCCCGGAACAGGACGCGAAGGCATTAAAGGTAGGTGGGAGAGGGGAGCTGGATTTAAAGGGGCTGACAAGGCAATGGGACATCGCCAGTTTCCTAAAGAATCTCTGCTAGCCTCCCCTAGTCACAGATTCGCAAAGGATCGCTGCTAGCTTGCCCGAAACTCCATGGTCCGAGACAGATTTGATTTTAAGCTCAATCTTTCTTTCTTTCAAACTCAATTTTTTCAGCGCGAGCTTTCGATCCGGGAGGTGGATGAGGGCCAACCTGTGCTTACTGTAATCGCGAAGACTCCAAAACGCCCTCGTCAGATTGCCGAGATGCTGGCGGCGATGCCGGTGAGTGGGGAAAAAGAGAGAAGGAGAGAGAGAGAGGGTGTGGGAGAGGGTGAGAGAGGGAGAGAGAGAAAGCGAGAGATGGAGAGAGATAGCGAGTGAGTGAGCGAGCAATAGTCTTTAGAACCATCTACTTTCAGGCCGACATCTCCGTGAAGCACATCGAGACGCGTGACTCCAAGGAGAATCAGGTAAATGCTTAAAATTACACAATACTCTCAAACGCCATCAGAATACCCTGGACACCCTCCTCGAGCTCGAGCTGGAATACGGGATGGACAGCGAACAGGCGATGGCCCACATGAGGGGAAATGGGCTGGATGTGGGTTGAATCGTGGAAAGAATTACTGCTAGCTTACCTCCTCCGGAATCCCCTTTCTCAGGAATCTCTGCTAGCCTGCCCCTTCCTTTCCCGAATGATCTCTGCCAGCCTGCCCTTTTCCAGGTCCACGAGGTTTCCTTCTCCATCCAGCCCCAACAGACGGAGAGCGAAAAGCTGGTCGAGCCCGGATCGAATGGTCGGGGGTTTAATAGCTTGATTCGCGGCCTTAAAGGGACAATGACAGCAGCTCTTTTTTAGACTTCTTCTTTTAGACGCGACAACGGGTTGTGAATGGTTTCCAAAGCACATCGCCGACCTGGACATCTGCGCCAAGCGCGTCATCATGTATGGCGCTGGGCTGGATGCTGACCATCCGGTGGGTCGCTTTGAAGCCTAAGCCTAAGCCTAAACCTAAGCCTAAGCCTAAGCCAAACCGCCTGACCATTCAGGGCTT
Organism: Mesorhabditis sp. LJ9110; assembly: GCA_038088335.1. Lineage (NCBI taxonomy): Eukaryota > Metazoa > Nematoda > Chromadorea > Rhabditida > Rhabditidae > Mesorhabditis > Mesorhabditis sp. LJ9110. Next base: position 98,906 of record JBBGBA010000232.1, on the reverse strand, counting down.
CAAAGACCAGGACTACCGGAAGCGCCGCATGATGTTCGCCGAGGTGGCCATCAACCACAAGCAGTAAGGGCAGGCTAGCAGAGATCATTGAAAATTCTTTGCAGCGGGGAATCGATTCCCAGAATCGAATACTCGGAGGTGGAGCGCAAGACGTGGGGCATCATCTACCGCAGGTTGCGAGAGCTTCACAAAAAGTACGAAATCGGATTAGCTCTCTCTCTCTCTCTCTCTCTCTTCTCTCTCTCTCTCTCTCTCTAAATTTCCTTTAGATACGCTTGCCAAGAATTTCTCGACAACTTCGAGCTCCTCGAGCGCCATTGCGGATATTCTGAAAACAACATCCCGCAGCTGGAAGATATCAGCGTATTTTTAAGGGGTTGGCCTCTCCAGATCCTCCTGAATGATCTCTGCTAGTTTGCTGAGGCCTAGGCAGGCTAGCACAGATTCCTTAGGAAAGGGCAGGCTAGCAGGAATTCCTTCAGAAATTGCTCTCTTTCAGCAAAAACCGGCTTTCGCGTTCGCCCAGTGGCTGGTTATCTGACGGCCCGCGACTTCCTGGCCGGGCTGGCGTACAGAGTATTCTTCTGTACACAGTACATTCGACATCATGCCGATCCGTTTTACACCCCGGAACCGTAAGGAATTTGAGTTTAGAAAAAGAGAAAGAGAGAGAGAACGAGAGAGCGAGAGAGCGAGAGAGAGCGAGAGAGAGAGAGAGAGGGTGCTAGCCAAAGAATTTCAGAGATACCGTGCACGAGCTGATGGGCCATATGGCGCTTTTTGCGGATCCAGACTTTGCCCAGTTCAGCCACGAAATCGGGCTTGCCTCTCTCGGAGCCTCTGAGGACGACCTCAGCAAGCTGGCTACGGTAGGTGAAAGGTTCTTGCTAGCATCCCTGCTTAGCGCGTTCCGCAAAATCTCTGCTGCTTCGTTTGTTTAAAAAATGCTAAAAAAGCGCGGCTAGCCTGCCCTCGAGCTCCAATTTCAGCTCTACTTCTTCTCGATCGAATTCGGGCTCTCCTGCGACTCGCACCTCGACTCGATCGACACGTCTGGGGGGAAAGAAAATCGGAACAATCCGCCTTACAAGATCTACGGCGCAGGGTTGTTGAGCAGCGCCGGCGAGCTGCAGGTGAGAGAAAGGGAGAGAGAGAGAGAGAGAGCAATACTTTTTAGCACGCGATCGAGGGCAAGCCAAAAGTGCTCCGCTTCGACCCGGAGCGCGTCGTCGAGCAGGAATGCCTGATCACCACCTTCCAAGACGCCTATTTCTACACTCGGAATTTTGAGGAGGCCCAGCAAAAGTTAAGGTAAGCCTCCAGCAAAGCCTAAGCCAAGCCTAAGCTAAGCCTAAGCTAAGTCTAGGCTAAGCCTAAGCTAAGCCTAAGCTAAGTATAGGCTAAGCCCAAGCCAAGCATACGTTGAGCAAAACAGATGCTAAGCCTAAGCTGCCTAAGAAGCTAAGCCTAAACCTGAGCCTACGCACCACTCTAGAATGTTCACCAACAACATGAAGCGCCCGTTCGTCGTCCGGTACAACGCGTACACCGAGAGCGTCGAGGTTGGAGTTTGGAGTCTGTGGGGGGCAGGCCAGCAGAGATCCTTTAGGAAATTCGAGCCATTCTTCATTTCAGGTGCTGAACAACCAGCGCTCGCTGATGCTGGCCGTCAACTCGTTGCGCAGCGACATCAATTTGTTAGCCAGCGCCCTCCATTTGACGCTTTAAAGGGGACAGGAAGTCGGGAAACGACCCCGCTCATTGACTAGATCTAGACAGCTACAGGATGCACCAAATGACAAGCGTAAATTTCGTTTTTAGAAGTTTTCGTTTTTTGTGTATTTTGGGACGGAATAGGCGTAATTTGGTGTGTTGCGTAGCTGTCGAGACCTAGTCGGGGGAAGGGGTCGATTTTTGTGGGGGCCGATCTCTTTAAAGGCACTGGGAAGGCAAAATCTGCACCTAATCCACTACGACTAAAATCCATATCCTTACCTTGCCCGTCCCTTTAAAAGCTACCGTACCCTCTACCCATCAATCTACCGTATCCCTATATATGTTTTTGCTGAATTAAAATACTATAAGAAGCCCAGAATTCCTTAATTTGTAGTACCATATTCCCGTGTCAACTACCAACAAAAAATGCTAAAATTTATTAAAATAAATACATACAAAAAATATCACACAAAAATACCGGTTTTTCGAGGGGGCAAAAATGGCTGGCTGAGGTTTAAATTGAGGGAATATGGTAGAGTTTCTTTCCCCCCCCCCCCCACAGCCGAAGGGTCTCAAAGTTGTCGGTATTTCCGCTTATTTTATCGGGATTTCGCAACGCCATTCGATAGAGCGTCGAAAAAATATACTAAGAGTTTTAATTTGAGCCTACAATAATGTAAAATAAAAAAGTTATAGCCAAAAACTTCCGACTGGGGTAAAGTAAACCGTAGCCGGGAATATTACCAAAAAAAAATCGATAATTTTGTTTTTTTCTGAAAAGGGCGGGCGGAGTATGATGACATAATCGATTAAAAATTGAATACGTTAAAGGAAACAATACGAAAAAAAATGATAAAGAATTTCTACGCTAATCCGCCGTAGATTTTCTCGACCTTTTTGTACTTTTTGAGTCGGAACTCGCGAGCGGCGTTGATTTGGCACTGGGCGGCTTCGTCGAAAAGCCGCGATTTTTCGTCTTTGTAGGCTGCTGCTTCGAGGGAGTCGTCAGCTTTGGCGCGGCAACTGAACAAGGATTGTTATTCTGACTTTCGAAAGTTATCTAGAATGCCGATCTTCGGACCCTCTCACTTTCCTCTCTTTCTCTCTCCCTCTCCCTCTCTCGCTCTTTCTGTCTCTCTCTTCCTCTCTCTTTCTTCCTCCTCTCTCTCTCTATTTCTTTCCTGCCTTTCTCACTCTCGCTCGCTCCCTCTCGTGTTCTCCATCAAGCCTGGCAAGCTAGCAAAAACCTTGAGGAAATTCGCAAGCCCTGCACTACGAAGTACAACCCACGCTACGCACCTATGCACTGACGGGCAGCACTCCGCGTATTTCTCGCATATCCGCTTCGCGGTGGCCACATTTTTCTGGCAGTTCTTGGCCAGTGGCGGCAGCGAGGGCGGGGAGGCACAGGTGGCAGCGGGTAGCGGCTGAAATTAGCGTATTACGGTATTCACTAGGAATTCATGAGAATACTTGCGTTACGCCATGAAATTCTACCGTTCTTCCCAGCTGGCTTTGGAGGGCAATTTCGCCCATCAGGCACTCGATGAAGACGCCTTCGAGTTGACGGCCCATCGCGTCGAGTTTCTGAAGGAAAATGAGAGCGAGAGAGAGCAAGAGAGAGAGAGAGAGTGCGAGAGAAGACAGTGAGCCAAAGAAAGAGTGCGCGACGCTAGTGACAATACCTGATATTTCGGGATTATCTCCTTGTTACAATCTCCCAATCGTCTCCCCGGCAAGCCAGGAAGCAGCCGCCCCACATCCGGCTGACATTTCTCTTCCTAAACCCAAAAACCTGCACCCGCTACCGTACCCTAACCTGGACATTCATCTCGTCAACACACGCCGCGTACAGCTCGCAGGAGGAGATGGCGGGGTACTGTAATTCAGGTCCTTCCAAGTCAGGTTCAGCTAGCAGAGATTCTTGAGGAAAAGCTCCAAAAATTCCACACAAACCTTGGCCGGATCACTCAAAATTTTGCGTCGTTGTTCGGTGTCGTCCGGAATATTGTTCAACAGTGGAGTGAAATCACTGAAAATTTGACTTAAGCCCCAGCTTAGCCTAAGCCAAGAATAAGCCCAGGTCCAAGCCTAAGCATAAGCCTAGGCCTAAGTCAAGCCCAGCGCCCCAGCTAAGCCCAAGCTAACTTACATTCCTGACTCGATTGACGGCACGCCTTGAAGCTTCGGCTCCACAATTTCGGTTTTGGCCATCATTTTTGGCGTCACGGTTTCAGGCATCTAAAAAACTGGGTTGAGAGAGTGAGAGAGAGGGAGCGAGAGAGAGAGTGAGAGTGAGAGCGCGAGACTCAGAGACATAGAGAGGGAGACGGGAGGGGGGAGGAGGGGGACGAGACAGGAAAGAGAGAGAGAGCGAGAGAGAGAGAGAGCATGCCCAACCTCCATATCTTCCTCCACTTTCACTCCTGATTGTCTGATCCTCGTCTTGATGATCAACTTCTTGTCGTCGGCCTATAATTCGGATTTTCTCGACATTTTCAACGCGAATTTTTGTATTAAATCAAATAAACCAAATGCAAAAGAATTAGCCACCATAAACTAACTTAAAATATTTATTATTTACCACTATTTCCGGTCCGCCTGTCTCTTCCGGTTTTTGCGTCGTGCGCTCCAGAAATTCTAAAAATCCTCAATTTTTTTTACAAGGTCCCGTGAAGTTACGCGATTTTCGGTTGATGCGCTTCCTCCGTTTCCGGGCCTTCCGCTTTTCCAGCTTCCCTCCGGCGCGCCCGAAATGTTTTTGCGGGCCGATGGCGACCCGCTTGACCGACTTGATTTCCTCCTCGACCATGAAGGCCGGGTTTCGCCTAGAAAATCCAATTTTTTTAGGATTTAAGGGAGCGTGGAAATCTTGTAAATCCAGAAAGTTGCTATAAAAATTCCGGTACTGGTCTGTTAGCGGGGGAAATAATTCTTCCCAGCAATCCTGTACGGCCCGATAGCAAAAATTAACCCATTATTATAGCATTTTACACAGTTTTTAGATATACAAAAACAACCGTAAACATTTTCGATTTTTTTTGGCTTTTTGGTCGAAAAAGGCTGAAAACGTCACAATTTTTGAATTTTCCAAAGTATTTAAAGTCCTTTTGTAACTTTCTAGCAATCAAAAACTACAAAAAAAGATAAAAAACCGCTAATTTATTATTAACGGGTTGGTATATGCAAAAAAAAACAAAGTTTACCCCCCTGCTAACAGTCCAGTACCAAAATTCTCCAAGGCTCTTTGCTAGCCTGCCCAAAGCCACTTTTGCTATCAATTTCCAAAACGAATTTTGATGAAAAAATTTCCTGAAGAATCTCTGCTAGTTTGACAAGTCTTGAAAACATTCACCCCTGGCTTTTCGGCGTCTTCCCGGCCGAGAATTGTCTAGAAAACCTTTTACATCTTCATTTAAAAATCAAAAATTCTACCGTCTTCGCCCCGTCGAGTCGACCACTTCGAAGAAGCCATTTCTGCAAGTTTTTCGTTTTTTAAAAGTTTCTTTACCTACCGTATATCAGGTTCAACAACCGCCAATTGCTGTCGGTTACGGTAGGAGATTTTGGAGGGGTATGGGCTGAAAAACGATTTCTAAAGGGACTGGGGAGACACAAAATTTACAGACTCCTAAAGAATCTCTGCTAGCCTGCCCTTGCCTAAAGAATCTCTGCTAGCCAGCCCTTTGCCTACCCATTTATCTTTGGCAAAACGCGCAGCGGACTGGCGCTTCTGGCCACTTGAGCTGTTGATCCGAATCGAGGCAGCGGCACCGCTTCCGGAACCGAAATTTCACTAAAAATTAAGGATTCCAGGATTCCAGGAGTTTCAATAACCGCTCGTCCGATCCATCGGAGCTTTGAATAGTGGGCATACTTCTGGTAGGGGAGGGTCTGAAAAAAGCATCAGATGAAACCTCAGCATCTGCCTAAGCCTAAGCCTAAGCCTAAGCCTAAGCCGAAGCCTAAGCTTAAGCCTAAACCTAAGCCTAAGTCTAAGCCTAAGCCTAAGCCTAAGCCTAAGCCTAATCCTAAGCCTAGTCTGAGCCTACGACCAAGCACAAGCCAGGCCTGCGCCAAACCCAAACCTGAACCACCCACCTGCTATCAAAATCCGGAATCGGCAGCGCCTGATTGCCGAAACTGAACGGCTCCAAGCTTTCCCGGGTCACCTCCATTTCGATCAGTTCTGAGCCCGGGGCCTTGGGCTCGATTTTCTAAAGAAAGAGCTTTTTAAAGGGACTCGGAAGAGCGATAATCGACCCGTTCCTGCGACTAGGTCTGGACAACTACGCTAAACGCCGAAATAAGCGTGGTTTGGCCAGTCGGGCGGTTGTCGAGACCTAGTTGGTTGGGGGCGATTTTAGCACTTTTTGGTATATTGAATGCTACTTGCCCGCTTTGGGAAGCTGTGGAATCGAGCGGGGCCGAGCTGGCCCTTCTTCAGCGCCTTCAGCTTCTCGAAGTAGGGCTAAAGTTGGGTAGGGTCTTTTAAGGTGCTTTCGCGTTATCGGGGGGAGGGGGTATCCATAGGTCTAAACCTTTAAAAAATATAACTTTTGAACTAGAAAAACTTTCTAAAGTTCAAAAAATCTAAACGCGAGATTTTTGTACAAAAATTGGCCATTCTTGGTCGAAAAACGATATTTTTGGAACGTTGTTAATCCAATTTTCTAGGAATTGGCTTCGGCTCCGGCTTGGACTTAGGCTTACTTAGTCTTAGGCTTCGGCTTAGGCTTTGGTGGGCTTAGATTCGCTTTGATTCGGCTTAGGATTAGGCTGGGCTTTGGTTTAAGCTTATGCTTCGTTACGCCCAAGCCTGAAAGCGCCCGTTTTCAGCAAAGATAGGAAATCTCCGGAAAACTACGTACCTGAAAATAGGTGCCGACCGTCCGGCTGACATTCTGGCGATGCATGGCCAGCCTTGGCACCGTGCCAGCCGTCTCCTCCTCAACCATTCGCCACCTGGCACTACGCCAAGGGGCGAAATTTTCAAACCGGCCATCCTTCCGAACCCCCTCAAACACCAGCGGCGCGAATCTGAACGCGGGCAGGCTGGCAGGGATTCGTGAGGAACCTACGTTTTCTGCGTGGTCGGTGGGGTCGTGGTAGGAGCCATTGTGGTGGTCGGCGTCTTGGTTGTGTAGATTTTCACAAAGAGCGGAATCTGAAGGCCGAAATCTCTCTCTCTCTCTCTCTCTCTCTCTCTCTCTCTTGCTCTCTCTGGCTCTCTCGTTTTCCCCTGACTTACAGTTTCCTTTAAAGCCGCCTCACTCTCCCTCTTTTCCTCCATCAACAACGCCGACAAGTCGTCGGGAGCGATTTCTTTTTTCGGGCCCTAAAATGTGAATTTTCGGTGAATTTCGATGATCTCTCCTTCTCTCTCGCGCGCTCTCTCTCTCTCTCTATCGATCTCTCTATCTCGTATTCTCTCTCCCCTCTCTCTGACCTCAAACATTTCCAAAATTTTCTCGGCCGTCTTCAAGTCGGTATGGTCACTGCGCGCCTTCGCTTTTCGGTGTAGTTTGTGGGCTCGTGGGATTACTGTAACGTCAACTTTAAAGACGGCTAGCGGAGATTCTTTAGGCTAGGGCAGGCTAGCAGGCTCCCTTCAGGAAATTCACCTCTTTGCGGCTCCTCTCCGATGGTTCCTACCGATAAAATCCTCCTCGGCGCCGTTACCGTCCTAAAAATCAAATTTCAAAAACGTTGGCGAGCTAGCAAAGATTTTTTGGGGATTATTTTAAGACCGACCGTCGCTCCAAATCCGTGGGTTGCAGCTCGGAAATGGGCCTGGCAGTGGGCGGAGGAGGCGGTGGAAGCGGGCGAGGTCGAGATGGTGGATTATGGCTTAAAAATAGCATACATTTTGTTAAAGAACCTCTGCTAGCCTGGCCCGGCTTCTCGGATCCACAAGAATCTCTGACTGACTGCCCACCTCGTAATCACGTTCGAAATGGCGTGCACCGGCGGCGAAACGGTGGTGAATTGCGGGCGCGTCGATAGGAGCTGGTGTAGCCATGGAGGGGACGGAGGGATCGGGACCGGACTGTAAAGACGTAATGCAGCGGACTCGTGTGTAGGCAGGCTAGCAGAGATCATTGAGGAAAGGGGGCCCCACCGTACCTGACTGGAATCTGTTGGCCCCAAGCGTGCCAACGGGGCAGGATGCTGTGAAAAGGTGCTCCTGTCTGGCCATAGAAGCGTTGAGGACTACGGCGGACTTCTAAGAAGTAAAATTTCTCTTGCCATATCTTTCTCTCTCTCGCCCCCTCTAGCTCTTTAACTCTCTCTTGCTCTCGTTCCTCTCTCGTCTAGTCTCTCTCTCTCTCTCGTTCTCTTTCTCGCACCATTTTGCTGGTAAAAAAGGAGCCGGAGTTTTGCATCGGCTTTCACGATGTTTTCCGCAACCGAGACATCTTCCCTGGAATTTTAGGTTATGGGTTTTGGCTTCAAGGACCACTGAATAATGAGAACGAGAGAAAGAGAGAGAGAGAGAGAGAGAGAGAGAGAGAAGGAAGAGATAGCGATTGAGCAAGAGCGTTAGAGAGAGCACGAGTCAAATAGCTCCAACTCACTTCCCAAAAACGGCTCCCTTGATCAACTTCCTCATATCATTTGAGCAGTCCTCCGTATAGCGCAGCAAGTTTCCGCTGGTTTTCCGGACCTCTCGTGTCAGCCAGGAAGCTGCCGATTCGCGGGAGCAGCTGAAAAGACGTTTGCATAGTCTTCTGGTCCCTTTAAAACGCAAGAATCGATAATTTCGGTGTTTCTAACGAGTTTTCATTACCACATCCTTTTAAAAACGCGGAAAACTGACACTTCCGCTTGGGGACAGCACGCACGGAGTGTGTCACACGCGCCCAGGCTTTCTGCGAGTGCCACCTCGCAGCCCCACTGGGTGTCATTAGGGAAACGACGTAGGCTAGGGCAGCCGGCAGCATTGGTGGGGACGGACTTTTTCCTAAAATGCTTTGAGATTTAGGGTGTGAGAGCGAGGGCGGGAGAGCGAGAGAGAGAATGAGAGAACGAGAAAGAATGAGCGAGTGAGAAGGAGAGTGAGAGAGGGTCAGAGTTAGTGACAGAGAGAGGAGGTAGAAAGTGAGAACGAGCCGGAAAGAAAGAGAGAAAAAGAAAGGGAGAAGAGAAAGAGAGAGAGCACAAATGGGGAGATCGAGAGGACAAAATAGAGATTAAAAAGTTCCCGGCCAAATCGAGAATTGGGCCGGGCACTTGGTACTGCCTGAAAATGAGGGTTATAGTGAGAGAGAGAGAGAGAGAGGAGAGAGGGAAAGAGTGAGAACTACCTAAACTCGTGCTCATCTTTGCAAACGGCGGCCGATAGTCGCCGCACCCGCTCCACGCAGTACAAATGACGGCGCAGCACGGCCGAGCGGCAGGATAGGTACTCCTCGCATTCGGGGACCGCCTGGAATTATAGAATCGGATCCAGTTCCCGAATGATCTCTGCTGGCATGCCCTGGGCAACCTAGCATAAGGTCCGAAATGATTGTACCACACCTGCGAAACTCCGGGCTGAAAAAGTAAAAAACCGAGCAGGATCATGGCATTTTTCGAGATCATCGCTTACATCTGGTCGTGGCTGAAAATCGGGAATTGAGCGGACGTGAGAGAGAGAGAGAGAGAGAGAGAGAGAGAGAGAGAGAGTGAGAGACCGAGAACAGAGAGAGACAGAGAGAGATAGCGAGATAGAGAGAGCGAGAGAGTGTGAGAGAGTGAGAGAGAGCTAGAAAAATGATCGACAGGCCAAAAGCTCCGCCACCCGGGCAAACTAGCAATGATCCTTTTGGACAGAAGAGAAATTGGGAGGCTAGCAGAGATTTTTTAGGAATACAGGACCTCCTCTTTAAAGGGCTGTCAAGGGAAATTTCGCACCAATTATGCTAAGAATATTTTTGAAGGCGGGCTAGCAGAGTTTATTTGCGGATGCCAAGCACTCCGATATTTAAGGGACCTGGTAACCCAAAAACAAAAGCGGGCTGGCTTTTTTTCACAGCAGGCGGCAGAGAATCTTAGTTCTGACAGAGAAATGAGACGTCGATAGAGGTCTTAAAGACAGGCTAGCAGAGACCATTTACCTGCCACGGCCCTTACGCAAAGCCTTGGCCAGTTTACGTGTGGCTTGGTCGGGCAGTTGGATAGAATAGTCAATGCAGAGTAGGGGGAACTGGTTGCAATTTCAATCTGCGTTCAGGGGAGCCGAACGGAACGAACCGCGCCGCAGAGGTGGTGGGGTCGAACCAGTATATTGGATTGGAGAGGAGGAATCCGGGGGGATTGTTTTATGCCCAGAAAACGGCCAATAATTATCTGCGGAGATCCTGTGTGTGGCCTCGACACGACGAATCCCCTGGAGGTTAATACGGTGAGGGGAAAGGGTTTTTGTAAGGATTTGTCGGTATCACTGACTCTCTCTCTCTCTCTCTCTCTCTCTCGTGTTCTCGTTCTCACTGTCTCTCGCTCCTTCTCGCCCTCTCGCTCTCCCGCTAGATCTCTCTTTCTCTCTCTTCGCTTTCCCTCGCTTCTGAAAGTTCATGGCAAGCTAGCAGAGATTGTTGAGGATAAAATGCTCCAAAAAACACTCCCAAAATACGCAGAAAACGACAGAAAATAAGCACAACTTCTGGGCAGACTGACCACCCCCGGAATTGCCCTTTCGCCGGTATGCAAATTGGGCTGCACGCCCCGAAGGCATAAAGAAGAATTTTCGCCTCTCTCTCTCCCTTTCCCTCACTCTCTTTCTCTCTCTCTCACGCCTCTTCTAGTAAAGGCTGACCGGAATTATGTATTGCCCCGTAGTGGCATACGGCGAAAAGCTCCTCGAATTTCTCAAGGGCACCAATTTGCGGAAGAGCCTTTTTCTGACTGGGGTGGATCGGGGGATCGTGTTTTTCTTTGGATTCGGACGGCAGGCTAGCAGAGAAACTTTGAGGGAAATAGGGTTAAACGGAGGAAGAAACGGTGCCAGAATAGCCAAGATGATTGTGGAAATGGGAAAGGCAAGCTAGCAAAGATCTCTGGGGGACACTTGGGAGAGCGGACAGAGGGCTTTGAGGGAAGATGAGGGCGGTCTAGCGGGGTCATTGTGGAAAACTGGTCGAAAAATTAAAAGAAAAGAAGAAGGTGAAGGCAGGTAGCAGAGATCCTTGAGGAACAAGGATCAGCTAGCAGAGACTTTCAAGGAAATCCGAAAAGAAGGATGACAGCAGGGTTAGGGTCAACGATCTCCGGTTGAGAAGACGAACGCATGAGATTGTGCCTAGGCCTAAGCCCAAGCCTAAGCCTGCTAAACCTAAGCCTAAGCCTAAGCCTAAGCCTAAGCCTAAGCCTAAGCCTAAGCCTAAGTCTAACCTAAGCCTAAGCTGAAGCCAAACAGCCGGACCTAAGCATAAGCCTAAGCCAAGCCTAGCCGAGCCAGCCCAAGCCTAAGCCCAAAACTAAGGAACGAGAAAGCGGAAAAGCATAGAAAACATGGGAGAAACGTCTGGTGGAGGGCTACTTGGGCTGCTTGGCATCTAGTCAAGGAGGGGCTGTGGGGATATTAGATCCAATCTCAATCCCCCCCCTCGACACGACCAGAATTTTGCATAGCCCAAGTCCCCCGGAAAATCTCCGGGGCCACGGCTCGGCAAAAGAAACATTCCGCTCGGAATCTCGACCCGGGCGGCGCGTATCGGAATCTTGGATCTCGTCCGGATTCTCGGCGACATCGCGCTCATAATTTGCATAAGCTTGGGGTGAAAAATGGGGGGAAAGTAGCTGCGTGAGGATTGACGAAGCCTTAGCCTAAGCCCAAGCCTAACCTATGCATAGGCCTAAACTTAAGCCTAAGCCAAAGCGAAGCCCAAGCTTAAGCCAAAGCCTAACCTAAGCCAACAAATGCCTAAGTGCCTGATCTAAGCCTAAGCCTACAAGCCTAAGCCTAAGCCTAAGCTTAAACTTAAGCCTAGCCTCCAAATTCCAAAAAAACCAAACCCCCTTTCCCAAAGGATCTCTGCCAGCAACACTAGCTTCTCCAACTCGATTCCCCAAGAATCTATGCTAGCCGTAAAGCTGAGAATATTCAGAGCCAACGCAGGCTAGCAGAGATTCTTCAGGAAAAGCATCGTCCCAATCCGCAGCGTCAGTTGGTCAGCGTTTTGCCTCGAAATTTGCCCCCGATTTTGCCGGCTTTTAACGAGCTGTTTTGTGCGCTTTGAGGGTCGTCTGAAGTTCTGTCTGTAGTGGTTTGATGGTTCTCTTCTTCGCTCTCTCTCTTCGCCTCCTCGTGCTCAAAGTTTCCTGCCCCGCAGACCTACCGAATAGCCAATAAAGGCGGTCATTTACGGCTTTTTTCGCGGGGTGGGGCTCGTTTTCGGTGCTGCGGTTGTTTGAGATTTGCATAACGGGGAGGATGGGATAATTGGATTACATGGATTGGCAATGCGAGAGAGCAATGTAAAGAGAGAGAGAGAGAGAGAGAGAGAGAGAGAGAGAGAGAGAGAGAGGGAGAGAGAGGCAGAGAGCGAGAAGAGAGGAGAGAAAAGAGAGAGAGAGAGAGAAGAGGGAGATGGAGAGAGAGATGGAGAGTGAGTGAGAGGTAGAGAGAAGCGAGCGAGAGAGAGACAGAGGAGAGAGAGAGATTGAGAAAACTAGAGATGGCCACAGAGGTAACGTGTAGAAAGCGATAGCGAACTAGAGAGTGAGGGTGAGAGAGAAAGAGAGAGAGAGAGAGAGAGAGAGGGAGAGAGAGAAAGGGAGAGAGGTAAAAGTATCTGTCTAGCAGAGTTTATTGCGGATTCCAGGGAAAATGCTCTGGAAAATGACCGCATATCTAACAGAACATCTCTGCTTCGCCCCCCTTTCACTGGCAATTAGCCCTACTTTGTCGCGCAGGAGATTTGCATCGCCGGGGACCGTGGTTTCCTAAATGATCTCTGCTAGCTTGCCGATTCTCGAAAATGGCATAATACGGAATATTCCGAAGCCTTAAATTCGAGTTTTCAACTTTTACATACGACATTTGCATCCTAGCCTACGATAGTTGCAGACGCACAAAAATCGTCATTTTCTACTTACTGCCCTTTTGATAAAGTAGGTTCAGATCCGGTTCGGTGGATGTTGTTCTTTTCAGGAAACCCGCGGCGCGGCTAGCCGTCCAAAAATTAATCTGTGGGTTTTTTGAAGAAAATGGGAAGGTGAAGTAGGCGGGGCTTGAGCTTGATGAGGCTTAGGCTTCGGGTTAGGCTTAGGCTTAGGCTTGGGCTTAGGCTTAGGCTTGGGCTTGGGCTCTGGCTTCGGGTTAGGTTAGGCTTAGGCTTAGGCTTGGGCTTAGGCTTGGGCTTGGGCTTGGGCTTAGGCTCAGGCTCAGGCTTAGACTCCGCTTTGGTTTAGATTCATCTTAGGCTTAGGCTCACTTAAACTTAGGCTTCGTCTTCAGGCTTCAGTCTACTCCATTTTTCAGAATCGTTCTGCAAAAAGTAGTCAATGATATTACCAGAGGCACTCGGATTCACCCTCGTCGAAGAACTCATCATCCTCGTGCTATGGTCGGTGCTATGGTTGGTGCTGTGAATTTAGCACCCGAAGTTCCACAAAGTCGCTGCTAGCCTGCCCGTTTCCTACAGAATCTCTGCTAGCTAGCCGGTTTCCTCAAGAATCTCTGCTGGCCTGCCCTTTCTTAAAGAACCTCTGCTAGTCTGCCCTTTGCTAAAGAGTCTCTGCTAGCCTGCCTTTCCTAAAGAACATGTCCCAAACCTTCACCTTTGCAGTGTGACCCTGCTGTTCATCTGCACCTACCTGGTCGTCTACACCATCCTCATCATGCTCAAAAACCGGCGGCGCAAGAAGGACAAAAAGAAGCACGAGCCCCTCACCTCGCTGAAGGCAGGCTAGCAGCGATGCTTTGGCAATTTTCCCAAACAAAAACTGGGTTACTACCAAAACTTTTGAAGGTTAACAAGTACACGAGTCTCGCCACGCAGCCGGCCGTCGTCGAGGTGCCCAAGCCCGAGCCGGCCAAGCCCGCGTCCGCGTCCGCCCCCGCATCCGAGCCCGAGAAACCGAAAGCCGAGGAGCCCGTGGTGAAGAAGGAGTCCGAAACGTCGCCAGCCCCCAACGAGCCCGGTCGGCGCTCCGTCAAGAAGGCCAAGAGCAAGCCGGCGGCCAAGCCTGGCGACCCGGCGGCTGTTGTGAGTTTTGGGTCACAGCCTAAGCCTAAGCCTAAGCCTAAGCCTAAGCCTAAGCCTAAGCCTAAGTCTAAGCCTAAGCCTAAACCTAAGCCTAAGCCTAAGCCTAAGCCTAAGCCGAAGCCGAAGCCTAAGCCCTAAGCCGAAGCCGAAGCCTAGCATAAGCCAAGCCTAAGCCTAAGGTTGAGCTTTCTATCAACAAATGAACCCTTTCCAGGAATTACTACAGGACGCCAAGACGCAACGCTCGCTGACGATCAAAGAGGTGGAAAGATCGGAAATTTTGGCAAAATAACCCGTACACTTTTAGCGGCGCACCAAGCCGTCAAAGCAAAGCCACGGCAAGCACAAGAAGGGGCCCAAGGACGGCACGCAGCACAAGACTGAGGAATCGGTAGGTAGTATCGGTACGACCGACGAGGAAAGATCCCGTTTTGGCTGTCGGGATATTGGCTGGAATTCCAAACCCCACCCCCCCCCCGCTAACAGTTCAGTACCAATCCTAGGTCGACGACGACACATTGCGCCTCATCCCGTCGCTGCCGCAGGACCTGCGCGCGCCCGAGACGCAGGAGGCCGACGAGGGCGAGGAGGAGCCAAAGACCGACCTCGACGCCACCGCCAACTTCCCGGCCGTCGGCGCGCTGCTGTCCAAGTTTCGCAGTGGACGTCTGCTGAAGCCATCGAAGGAGCCGGACAACAAGGAGCAGAAGACCGGCACCAAGAAGCGTGCCCTGGGCTCGCGCGAATCCGTGCGCACGGGTCGCCAGATGTCGCGGGACAGTCAGCGGACGGGCAGGTGCGTAGCGTAACAGCAAAACGGCAAAAAACTAGGTAAGACTCCAGATACCCCCACCTACCGTATCTCGGCTCCCTGTTCATCTACAGGTGTGTAAAGTATAGTAATTATTATATTATAGTTAATAGTTAATTAGTTAATTATAGTTAATTATTATAATTAATTATTATAGTTATTATTATAGTAATGATAGTAATTATTCGTCTGCCTCTGGCGAATATTTTAGTATACTTTACATACCTGTAGATGAACAGGGAACCGAGATACGGTAGGCGGGGGTCGGCTGGGGGGGGTATCTGGAGTTTAGCCAAAAACTAATTTTTCTCAGTAATCTTGTAAGGGTTGAAATATAGTTCATTTCTACCGAAAATATTTTTAGAAGAATTGCTATGAGTTACTAAGCATTTCTAGACGTATAAAAAAATTTTGGTCCCCCCGATAATGCCAGAGAACCAGTTCTTGTTTTCCACCGATCTGTTGATAATGAGTCGGTATTTTGTGCTTTAATAATACTTTTAGTGGTTTTTGTCTGCTAGAAAGTTACAAAAACATTTTATTCATCTTTGTAAATTCGAAAATTCGTGATTTTTTTGATCCATTTTGAACCAAAAATAATAATAAATTTTCAAATCTTTTTACGAGTTTTGTTCAGAGATTTTTATATCTAAACACTGTGTAAAATGCGCTAAAAACGGCTGGTATTTAATTTAGGGCCGTACAGGATCAATGGGAAAAATTCGCTTCCCCCCCCCCGCTAAAACTCCAGTACTCACTTTACTTATAGGCAAAAGCCCCGCGCTGGTGGTTCGCGCGAGCGGGAGGGCGCCGAAAAGTCGGGCAAGAAACCGCCGCCGCCGTCGCAGATTCAGCAGCAGCGACAACCCACGCCACCACCACCCCAAACGGCTCCCGTCGAAGATCCACAACCAATCACCGCCGCCCATCAGCCGCCAAAACCGGAAGGGCACCCCGGCGGCGAGGACATGAAAACCGGGCACCAGGGGGCGACGGCCCGGTCTGGGAAAGTTGTGAAAGAATAAAGGCTTCATCCCCGACACGGTGCAACACCCAAATTACGTTTAGCGCAAAGTCGCTAACTGTAAAGTGTTTTTGGACAGGCTGGCGTTTTAGAATGAGAGTCTCATTATGAGACCAAATCTATCCTGTGCAGAATTTATTTTTTGCTGATTGGATTGGAGTTGGCGAATTTTTTTCGTTGGTTTCTCGCTAAATCAGCCTAGGAAGGCATGGCCGATCGGGAGGCTTGCCGGGTGTCTAGGGGAAACTTCAAAAAAATCGTAAATCCACAAACGCGATGTTACAGCTATGCCAGGTAGCACATCGGAATCAGCGTTTCAAGCTGGTTCGAATGAGACCAGGGCGAAATTCTGACGAGCCTGGCTGACGCGAATTTTCGAAAAACGACGTGGTCCCCCCTTGGCTCCAAAACGGCAAAAAGTGATCACTTGGAAAAATCATAGCAACTAAACTAGGGCCTCCCACGTTTCGTAGCAAAACTTTTTTAGCACCATTTTTTTATGCTCTTTCAGAGGCGGCATTCAGAACAATTTCGCACGGTTGATTTCTCGCTAAATCAGCCTAGGAAGGCATGGACGATCGGGAGGCTTGCCGGGTGTCTGGATGAAACTTCAAAATATCGTAAAAACCACAACGGCGATTTTTTTAGCTATGCCATGTAGCACTCGGAATCAGCGTTTCAAGCTCGTTCGAATGAGTCCAGGGCGAAACCCTGAAAAGATCGACTGCCTGACGCGAATTTTCGAAAAAATCGACGTAGTGGCCTTTGCTCCAAAACGACAAAAAGTGAACATTTCGAAAATGCCTAGCGCCTACACCAGGGCCTCCCACGTTTCGTAGCAAAACTTTTTTAGCACCATTTTTCATGCTCTTTCAAATGGCACCATTCGCTACGGACGCATTTATCCACACTTTTTGGCAAATTCCAAAAAATCGACGTGGTCCCCCCGTTTGCTCGTAAACCGTAAAAAATAAGTTTCAAAAAATCGTAGCATTTACACCAGGGCCTCCCAGGTCTTGCACCAAACTTTTTTTATTCATAACGTTTCAAAGAGATCAGCATTTGTGATGTAAATCGATGGAAGGCGAGGTGGAGGCAATAATATTTGTACGTTGCGGCGTGGTTACAGCTGGTCGCGTTGGGTGATTAGGTTGCGACAGCGTTCGATTTCCCGTTTCAGGTCGTCAATCTCCTTCTTCAGGTCATGGTTCTCGCCCTCGAGCACCTGGAAAATCGGACTTTGATAGTTTTCGGAAATTGTTATTACAATCCCGAAACTCGTGCCGTCGAAATTTCGGTCATATCGAAAGTAAAGAGAGTGCGGGATTTCGATATTGTGGGATGATTTCAGGGCTGGTACCAAATTTCGTTTACTACCCCGGCCCAGGGTAGTAAAAAGTTACTAGGGTAGTATAATTTCTTACTACCCCGATAAGTGGCCCGTGACCCGGATTACGGACCCCGAGCGGGACGTTTTAGCGCAATTTTAAAATTAATTTAACAGGTCTCAGGCGCAAAAAAAAGTTCGGGGCCGGTGTCACATCGTTGTTGAGAGGCAAACCCGTGTTTTTGCAAAGACATATACGAAAAATACCGACAAGGCTCGACAGGGAACGCCGACAAAAAGTTTACTACCCCGGCTAAATAAGTTACTACCCCGATATAATTTTTTACTAGGGGGATCAAAAAAGTTACACCCGGGTAAAAAAAAGTTACCCCGGAGTAAAAAAATTTCTCTGGGGTGGTGTGCCACTTTTTGTTACTAGGGGGTAGTAACCCGTTTTGTAGAAAACTATGTAATTCCGGTCAATGGGCACCAAGCGGGCTAAACATGATTTCGTATTAAAGATAGGCCATCGGTCTACTGGTCTCTGTCAATAAAAAGTCACATGCTATGTATTTTCATGATTAAATGGCTACTAAACATAGTTACTACCCTAGTAAAAAAAGATACACCAATGTTTTTTCATGTAACTTTTTTTACTAGGGTGGTAACATTTTCAGTACTGGTAAAGCAAAATGTCCGTCCCAACGGCTTCGTAAAAATTATAATTCTCAATTTTTGACTGTTTTCTCGCTCAGTTCAAAGAAAATTCTCCTTTTTTTTAAACGAAAATCCTCCTTTCAAAAGCAGCCATATTTATTGAAAAATTAAGTCAAGATCTATCTTGAGGACCTTAAATCGGTAGCGTTGATCAAAAATTCACAAGTGAAGAAATATGTACTAATATACTTGGTGAGTGGAAATCTTATCGAATCTTAGAAAACCGGTGAGACGAAACTGTTTTAGCGGCGCAAGCGTCCGCGGAGCGCGTGTCGCGGTACCCAAATGCTCTATCTAACCCTAGCGATGGAATTGCAGGGCTGATCCGCCAGATTTTTTTTTATTTTTCCAATCATGAAAAATCGCGTTACCCAGTTCGTAAAACTGTTCCGATTTACTTTTTTTGCATATTTCGGCATTTAACTCAGGGCCGGAACTTATTATCTTGGTAGTGGTTATTCCTACGGCAACTTTATGGTGCTTGTGAAAGAGGCCAGGGTCAATAATTTGAGACTAATACCGCCAAATATTTTTTTGTCAGGGTGAGACTCAAGACCCGATTGGATTTTTGGTTCTTCATCGTATATAACACCAAGGGAAAAAGCTTTGATGGCCATGAAGCCGATGGCATTGCTTAGAACTTCTTATCCTTTCTTAGGAAGTTTTTTATAGATTTGGAGTTTCACTAACCACACCGTCAGCTAAAATTGCCGGTTCGTGTACCTGGTTGGTTCGGGCACTTTTTTACTGGCCGTAGTGATGCTTCACTAGTTTATTCCGGAGCAATTAGCTTGATTTCGACTAAAAATCGGTACTTTTCCGCGGGGTGGTAACTTTTTTAGGACCCCTAGTAACAAAATTTTAGCCGGTAGTAACTTTTTTAACCAGGGTAGTAACAATTTTAATCGGGGTATAAAAACCGGTTACTACCCTAGTAAAATTTTGAAATCTGGTACCAGCCCAGAATGTCCAAATTGAGGTAAGACTCTAGTTTACCCCAGCCCTAACTTTTCAGCCATACATCCTATTAATGCGTGGAGTATCTCAAAATGTTCGCCGTGGTCGAATTACTATAAAAAAGTTGTTTTCTTGCGACAAAAATTGCTAGAAATTTTTTCACAAGGTTTTGAAAGTTGAAAAGATTAAGCCGCTGTGCTTCGATGTACCAGGAGCCTAAAACTCAAATATTTTTATTTTCCGCTATTTTTTCGCCTCAAACGTACTGTAGGTTTATTCTCCAGAGCAAGAGCTACATTTTGGTACCATTGACAACTCTGTACGTAAAAATATAGCCGAGATACGAAAACTCACTTTGGAACAGCAAAAATTAACTAAAGAAAACCCAGACTTATAATTGTTATAAAAATTTTTCTAACAATTTTGGATGTAAGAAAACAACTTTTTTATAGTAATTCGACCACGAGGAACATTTTGAGATACTCGGCGCATTAATAGGACGCATGGTTGAAAAGTTACGGTAAACTAGAGTTTAGCCCAAATTGATAATAACGAAATTTCGGAATGTCGTCGAAAATCGGTGATTTTTGGTGAAAAAAAAACGTTTTTTTAGTCAAAAAAATCTAGATTTTTCGTATTTTTTTAAGGCAAGTTGCAAGGTTTTAACTTTTAGGAATGGTCAAAAACAGGCTAGAAAGATTTCCTTTTTAAATTAAAGAATTAGACTGGTGAGAGAAAGTTTCCCCGATAATGCCACAGCACCGTAAATTCTGAAATTACAAAATTCCGCCATGACATTTCCGAAAGTCTTGAGCTTTTGGCCGTTTTTTATAAATCCCAAAACCCACCTCAACGCGATGGCTGCGATACTCGAAGACGGCGCGCCGGTTGGCGCGGCAGCGCTTGGCGGCCTCGTTATTTCGGCGGCGGCGTTCCATGTATTGCTGCTGTAATTATTGGGATGAAAGGCTTAGGCTTAGGATTAAGCTTAAGTTTAGGCTTAGGCTTAGGATTAGGTTTACCTTTCTGCTACCCTCGGGTTGTTGGCCGCTCGACTCCATCGGGGACAGCGAGGCGGAGGAGTGGCTTTCCGAGTCTGGAATTACGTGGTTTTTCTAGAATTCGGGTAAGAGCGAGAGAAAGACAGAAAGACAGAGCGAGAGAGAGAGAGAGAGCAAGAGAGAGAGAGAGAGAGAGAGAGAGAGACGGAGACGGAGAGAGAGCCCACCAGATTTCGAACTGCCGGAAATTGACAGCGACACCGACGACATTGACGACGAGCCGGCCGGGCAAGGAGATCGAGGATGAGGAGCAATCGGCGGGGGCTAAATACGGAAAAAATGCTATTTTTGTCTTTTTAGCAGTTTTGTAAATGATTTTGTAGCGGCTCACCTGATTATTGTGGTTTTGCTCGCGGGGCGGGCTAGCTAGCCCGCTGCGGCTTTCCGTGGAGCTCTGGGGTACGGTGGGGGAGGGCCTGGAAAGCGGATGATTTTGGTGATAGCGAAAAACCTAAGCCTAAGCCTAAGCCTAAGCCTAAGCTTAAGCCTAAGCCTAAGCCCAAGCCTAAGCCTAAGCCTAAGCCTAAGCCTAAGCCTAAGCCTAGGCCTTAGCGACGGAATACACACCTCCGATTCGACAGCAATGCTCCAAGCAGCGAACTGCCACTGGTCGACGGCGTGCTGGGAGCGGCGTTTTCTAAAGAGCACAGTTTAAAAAAAAATTTAATACAAAAATTACCTAAGCAACTCAAGAATTAAAAAATTTAAAATTACCAGTCGTTTTCTGCTTCTTCTTCGCATCGCTCGTCGAATCCGGGCTGGCTGGCGGGCGAGTCGGCCGAATCACGGAAGCGCTATTTTGTGGGGGTTGGAAAGCCGACGTCGATGACGAGGAGGGGCCTGGATGGTTACGGTAACCTGTGCGGCGGTTTAGAATGTCAGACCTGGTCGTCCAGGCAGAGCCTGCGGGTTCGGGAGCAGTACACCGCCGGCATTTTGGTAGGGGTTGATGATGGGATACTGTAAATATGGTAATTTCAGCCCCGAAGATCTCGTCATCTCCGTTCTCTGCTCTTTCTCTCTTTCTCTATCATCCTCTCTCGCTTTTTGTCCCTCTCTCTCTCTCCAACGCTTGCTCTCTCCCTCCAACGCTTACCCTCGCTCTCTCGCTCTCTTTCTCTCTCTCTCCCTCACCTGTTGCTGAAGTGCCGCCTGCAGCTGGCAGAGTTGCAGCATCGGCAGCTGAGCATTTTGCATGACGCCCGGATAGAGCGCCTGAAATCCAAATTACGCCATGTTCCCCAAGAATATCTGCTAGCCTCCCCCCAAATCCCTCTTCCCGGTCCCTTTAACCGATGAATCCGGCCCACCTGCAGCTTCTGCAGCGCCGCCTGGTCGAACATTTGCGCGCAGCCGCCCGGGGCCATCGCGCCGGCGTGCGGCAGGTCGAAGATGGACAAGTTGGCGGCAGAGGCGCCCCTTTCGAGCTGTGCGCGAAGGCGCTCGTTCTCCTGGGCCAGCGCGAGGAGACGGGCCTCCATTTCGAGCTGAAAAGGCTATGGTATCGCTCAAGATGGAGCTCTCACTCAAATCCCCGCTCTCTCACTCATGCTCCCTCACTCCTCTCTCGATCTCACTCTCTTGTGCTCAATCGCGTTCGGCCTCCCCCTTATCCCTTCACGCGTCGCCACGTCTCCTGCGCCTCCGAGATTGAATTTCTAAGGCTCCATGGGTTACTGTAGCTCCTGAATTGTCTCACCTCCTCGACAGGGGCGACGACGCGCCGCTACTAATGCCGGAACAGTGGTCGGACAGGGAGCAGACGACCGAGAGTCGCGAAGAGGCTGGGGATGGGGAGGAGCCGGGAGGGGGAGAATCCACCTCCATCCTCAGGGCGGAGGACTGAAAAATGGGGGTTGTAGGTGGCACGCTACCTTTAAAGGAGAGAGTGAGAGACAGGGAGAGAGAGAGCGAGAGAGAGAGAGCGAGAGAGAGAGCGCGCGACAAATCGAGAAAGCGCGCGAGAAAAACGGAAGCGCGCCACATGAAGCCTAAGCCAAGCTACTCTAAAGAGGCGGTGGAGTCATCAAACCCTTCAAAATCACCCGACGACGCTCTCCCTTAAAACAAGGGCAGGCTAGCAGAGATTCTTTGGGACCCCTGCCTCCACAGTCCCTTTAAGGAGGGAAACGCCCCTCGAAGCGGCAACTCGACGGGGTTCAAGCCACCCCAAAAAGGGGGTGTCGGGACAGGGGATGGCGATTGACCTAGTCGGCGACTTGTTTCAACCGGCGGACCGGGTGGGGGGAGCGCGACTCCGATTACGCCATCCCAGCCACCTGCAGCCAGACGGACCGGTTTTTCGGGGGAGGCCTGGGGGGCAAAGTCGGCCATTTTCGAAATTTCAAGGGGCTGGGAAGGCAGGAAAAGTGGTGATAAAGCGATAGAGAGAGAGGACGAGAGCGAGAACGAGAGAGAGAGAGAGAGAGAGAGAGAGAGAGAGAGAGTCTCTTCGCGGCTTCCTCCGAAAACTCGGCAAGACCAGCGCGACGATATTCGAGACGACCTTTAGGCTTAGGCTTAGGCTTAGGCTTCGTCTTAGATCGGGCTTAGGCTTTGAGGGGGCTTCATTTGGTTCTTGGCTTAGCAGCCAATAGGCAAAAAATCATCAAAATTAAAATTAAGCAAAAATTCGGGCAGAACCAAATTAGTGGAAATCCCTGGAATTCCTGAAAATCCTCCATTCCGGAGCTGTACTCATGACGAGGGCAAGGGTCAGCCGTCTGCGGAATTCGGGGAACGACAAACCGAATAGCTTGCAGCGGGCGGAGGTCGGCAGGTGAACGATAGAAAAGCCGAGTGGCTGTGGCCCAGTTCGAAGGCTGGAACTGGTTCCGCCCGCCCAAGCCCGCCATCAATATGCCATAGGCAGGGTGGGGCGAACTGTTGGTAGTACTGTTATGGAAATGTGGAGGGAGAGAGAGATAGTGAGAGAGAGAGAGAGAGAGAGAGAGAGATCTGAACCCTCTAAAGCCCCAAAAGTCGAGTGCCGGTTCCGCTCAGCTCCGCCAAAAATAGGCCATGGTGCTTCGGGGGTTGGTGGGGCGTCCACCACCATCTGCCCGCCGGCGGCTCTTCCGAAAAACCGGATTCCATTTCTCTCTCTTGCTCGCTCTCTCTCTCTCCCTCTCTCTCTCTCGCTCTCGCTCCCTCAAAATGTCAGATGGATCCCATTTTAGCCCATGCCTAGGGGTGCTATATTTGCATTCTAGGTGAAAATGGCTGCCAAACAACAAATAGTAGGAGGAAGTTTTGGCACGGAATTCGAGGCAGTTGAGTAGGCTTAGCTGGCTTGGCTTGAGTTTAGCTTAGGCTAAGGCTCAGGCTTAGGTTGGCTTAGGCTCAGGCGTAGGCTTGGCTTTATGGGCTTAGGCTTCGGCTTGGGCCTTGTAATTTACCTTCAAAATCACTCGAAACATTGCAAAGAAGCCCCAAAAAATTCCCCAGGAGACCTAGCCCAACAAGGCCAGGTTTTTCCCGGGAGCAATTAACCTTTTTTCTGGCTGTCAACTGTCTCGGGGGAGGGGGGGGGGGGGTGGATGATTGCTAAAGGGCGGCCGCGCGGCCCGTATAAAAACCAGCTGCCGCCCGTGGGTGCATATAATAGTTCAAGGGCAACAAGGTGATCGAGAAAAAACAGGGCAAAAAGAAAAGA
This sequence comes from Mesorhabditis sp. LJ9110, assembly GCA_038088335.1. Classification (NCBI taxonomy): domain Eukaryota; kingdom Metazoa; phylum Nematoda; class Chromadorea; order Rhabditida; family Rhabditidae; genus Mesorhabditis; species Mesorhabditis sp. LJ9110. Next base: position 75,447 of record JBBGBA010000232.1, on the reverse strand, counting down.
AAACCTAAGCCTAAGCCAAGCCAAGCCTAAACTAAGCCTAAGCCCAAGCCTGAGCCCAAATCGAAGCCTTAGCTAAGTCTCAGCTAAGCCCGACCCAGGGCCTAACCAACCAGCCTCCTAAGCCTAAGCCTAAACTAAGACTAAGACTAAGCCTAAGCCTAAGCCTAAGCCTAAGCCTAAACCCAAGCCTGAATTAAGGATCAGAGAATTGTTATCACTCGTAAAAGCTGGTGTTCGGATGAAGCTTCTGCCCGAGGCGCAGGGAGGGTTGTTTACGGGGTGTGGCCACAGGGTGGGTGGTGTGTTGTACCCCTCTGCCCCCATCGGGGTGCCAGATGCCCTGAGGGGGGCCCGATCAGACAAACAACCGCCCGGGGCCCGACCCTCGAATTGGTACACGCTGGCACCAACCGGCCCTGTCCCAAGCGAATAGTCGGGAAAGGGCCTTTTTAAAGGGACGTGGAAGGTATTCAGCTTTGGGGTTGGTCTTAAAGTTAGGCTAAAGCTTAGGCTTAAGCTTAGGTTTGAGCATATGTTAGGCTTCAGATTTAGGCTGTACTTAGGTTTGTGCTTGGGTTCAAGCTTCAACCTTGCTTGACCTGGTTTAAGCTTAAGCTTGGTTTTGGGCTTATTGTTAGACCGAGACTTGAGCTTGCTTTAAAGGTAAGGTTAGGTTAAAAGGTTCCTGATGGAACCTTCAAAGAGACGGCAAGGCAGGGCTATGGATTGTAATACGGGTTCTCCTGGGTTTCCAATTCCTTTAAAACCCAGTGGGATTCCTAAAAACCAAAAAGCAATGGCGTCAAATGGGAATAGCGGAGTGGCCTAGGCTTAGGCTTATAGTTAGGCTTAGGAGGACCGTGATTACGATAGACACCCCTAGACGACCGGTGGGAGCCGGAGAACGGAGAAATGTTTCAGATTGAAGCCACGAGAAAGAGAGTGGTGTGGCTGACCCCGCTTCTCCGGCGGGTCGAATGGATCCGGATCCGCGTCGTCGTGCTGGGAAGTGGATCAAAAATTCGAAAGTCGAGGAGGAGGAGGGGGAGAGGGGAGGGCAAAAGTGAATGGAGGACAGATCCGACTTTCCCTTGCCCCACACTGACTTCCCATTCTTCTGGCCCGTTTGACCTTCTTTTCCGCTGGAAAGAGGTGGAAGAGCACCACCCGGCTAGCCCCGGAAAAGGGAACGCCGCTCGCGCGCACCGGTCCACTTTCTCACACCCACACCACGCGGGGGTGCGCGAGTGCACCCCAGTTTGAACGCGGGGTTTGTGATTTGCAAATTTCCGACTTCATGGCCCCTTTAAAGATATGAGAGAGAGCGAACGAGAGAGAGTTAGAGACAGAAAGAGACAGAGAGAAAGCGAGAAAGAAGCGAGAGGGGGAGAAAGAGCGGGAAAGAGATACAGAGAGAGAGAGAGAGAGAGAGAGGAGCCAAAAGAGCGAGAGGAGGGGACCGCGGAGTGTGGGAGAGAGAGGAGCGAGAGAGCGAAGATTTTGGGGTCTATGGATTCCATTTTTCAGCGGAATATTAGATTTTCTTTCTAAACAGCATGCGTTTGTGCATTGTTTTTGGCTATTCCTGGGTTTTAGGCTATTCAAAAATTAAATTGGAGCTCGAAAAATTGGTTTTTCGAGCCAGATGGCCAAATTTCAGTTTTAAGGCATTTTTTCAGCTTTTTTGAAACTTTTACTACCTTAATTATAGTTAACACTGATAAGACCAATGTAAAAATGCTTGATATCTGCTTACTAGGCCAAGATTACAGTCAGGAAAAAGGTTGTATTCCGCGAAACCTAAAGACCCGATTTTTTGAAGGAATTTTTTTGCTTCAGGCTGCCCTTCATCTACGGCACATCCGACGCTCCAAATCGCTCGAAATTCCGGCGAACAAAGATGGTTCGGCTCGACTAATCGACTTGACCTGGGCCGTTTGGCTGTGTAAATAAACAAAAATTGGTGCCAGATAGCCTCGCGATGGAGAGTCGAGATTTGAACCCTAATCAATCAAGAGTATTGCCGCGTGGTAGAACGTAGAAAGCCGTACACGCCACGATATTTCAGTCTCCAGCTGGCACCCTCCCTTTAAACTCGGGCAGCCAGACACCTCTCCCTGCAGCACCTCCCGGAAAATCGAAAGTGACCGGGAAAAGTGAGAGCCCCGGAGATGCCCTTTCCGGAAGGGGTGGCTGAAATATGGGGGTCAGAAGTGAACGGGAAGAGGGAGCGAGCGAGAGGGAGAGAGAGAGACCGAGAGAGAAGAGAGAGAGAGCGATAGAGAGAAAGAGAGAGCGAGAGAGACAGAGAGACACAGAGAGAGAGAGGGTGGGATAGAGAGACCGAGAGAGACAGAGAGCTATATAGATGGATTTCCAATCTCATAATTAGCCCGTCCTTTAAAAAGTAAATTTACAACGGGAACTTGACCTTGAGAGGAAGTCTAAGCCCAAACCCCAGCTTGCGCCGAAGCCTGAGCGCATCTGTGTAAGTCTAGGCACCCCAATTGACACGCAATCTCTCTAAAGACCATTCCTGCCTTCCCAGTCCCATTAAGTACGCTACAATCTCAAGAATTCCGACTCTAACCTGCCCAATTTCTCGTTGGGCAGCAAGCCAAAATGCCGACAGTTAGAGAAAAATGCCGACAACACGCACGTCCCGTTTTATAAAAAATATTGAAAAGCTCTGTTTTTATAGATGAAGCCGATCAGGATACAATCTCAAGGATTCCGACTCGAACTCGCCCAATTTCACACGCACCACTTTCGCTGAACGAGATGCGCAATGAGCGGGAGGTGAAAGGGGAAATCGAAATCCCTAGTGACCCAATAGAAGACGCCGGGGCTACTGGCCGGCACTTTCGCTCTCCGCCCCGTCCCCGCATTGCCCTGATCATCCTGGATAAACCACGGAGCTCGTGCTCTTTTTGAAGCGGAACCAATCCAATGTGGCCCAGAATTTCTCGCTGTTCTCTCGCAGGGACTGTACGGTTAGCGGGGGCTTTAGAGGGGGAAGTGAATTTTTCCCAGTAATCTTGTACCGTCCCATGCAAAAATCTAGGCGAATTTTATAGCGTTTTACACAGTTTCTACGAAAAGCCGATAAAAACGTACAATAAATTTCGCCCCAATAATCGGTCAAAAATGTAGGAAAAGTTACCAAAAAGTCAGAATTTTCGAATTTTTAAATTTATTTTTCTAGTTTTTTAGCTATCAACAACAATTCCAAAATTGCATTATTTATTTTGAACAGGTGGGTAAAGACGAAAAAAACGCGTTTCCCTCCCGCTAAGTCTTCCTCGATTCAAAACTTTATTTTTAATAACGCCAGGTACGAAAAACAACAACAAAAAACACGTAACAAAAATTATTATTGTGGTGAAATCTCGGTTTCTTGTTTTGGCCATTTCTCGAGGCACTCGTACCTATCCAGCGACTTCTTCTCTCGACGAAGCTCTGCGTTGCCGGGCTCGCAATTTTGTGCCAGAACAATTTTGACATGGTCGATAATGGCCTTGCCAGGCGGGCGTAGAAGACCGGTAAGTAACTGAAATAATTGTGTACCAAAATAAACAAACCAGAGCTTCGTTTCCTCACAGCTTAGGCTTAGGTTTTGGCTTAGGGTTAGGCTGAGGTGTAGGTCAGGCCTAGGAGTAGGCTTAGGTTAGGGTCAGAATCAAGCGTGGGCTCATAGACTTAGGCTGAGGCCTTTGGTTAGGCTTACTTAGGGCTTAGGCTGGGGCTTAGGTTTAGTTGGCTGAGGCTTAGGCTTAGGCAAGGCTTATGCTTAGGCTAAGGCTTAGGATTGGGCTTAGGCTTAGTGACGCATATTTTTATCCAAATACTACCTTAGTTCTGCGATAGAACGCCACTTGGTCCTCGGCGCTGACGCTGTTTTCAAGCAAATCTCGCAGTACATCGGTGAGACGGTATTCAGCGGGCTGAAAATTCAACGGGATCCAATTTAGCTTCGAGCACACTTCGTTGCGAAAAACCAGACATGGCAAACGGCCGGACCGGCGGCTTCTTTCGGCCGTGCGGCTGGGCCGGCCGGGATTGCCATGTCTGCGAAAAACTGCTCCACATTAGGTTGTTTCTATTGACCTGTTGATCATGTTCAAGCCAGTTTTCGATTCCAATCGTCGTGATTCGCACTTTCCTTCCGATGGGACGATACTAAATGGCACAATCTGGCGCTTGACACCTAGAACTACCGTAACCAAAGCGGCTTCGAGGATTATTTTGGCCACTTCCAAGGCCGGCACCCAGCAACTGTTGAAACGGTAGCCTAGACCGACGGAAATTCTCGGAATGTGGGCAATCTGAAACTCGACGGGTTTTTTCTTGACGAAGAGGCCGAGGGAGGATCCCTTTCCGGAAGCGTCTAGCTCACCTGCTCGAACACTGCGCAATACTCCGGATTGGCTGGTGAAACAGGCGGGAGAATGCACAGTCCACCAAACGAAAGCACCATCTGTAAAATTGTGAGGCTTGCCATGGCGAGTCTGTCAAGCTTCTAATTGGCTTATTGTCATTTCGTCGAAAATCCTTTAGTCCAAATTCCAAGCTTTTTGCCTCGAATATTCATCTCAAATGGAAATCCGGGTTAGGGTGCAGTTTACTCAGGACCTACCGTATCTCGGTCCTGTTCATCTACAGGTGTGTAAAGTATACCAAAATACTCTCCAGAGCAAGATGAACATTTTGGTAGGCTTTACACACCTGTAGATTAACAGGGAGCCGAGATACGGTAGGTGGTGGCTGGGCTGGGGGTAAACGCACTCAAGCCGAAATCTGTTAAAATCTCGAAACTCAGAATCTCGAATTTTTAGAACCCCGAAATTTCCATGGTCTAAATCAGAATTAAAGGCTGCGTAATTGCACGCCTACACCCTGAATCAAGCATAAGCCTATTTCGAGATTCTCAAAATTCGAGATTTTGAAGATTCGAGATTTTGAAATTTCAAACTTCTGAAAATTTGAGGTTCTGATTTTCGAGATTCTGATAGGTATTCATCTCAAAAATTTGGCAGATTCAAATTTCAGTGCATTGAGATTTCAATAAGATGTTATTTCCAAAAATTGAATTCGGCAAATTAAAATTTCGACAAAGTGATATTAGGAAAAATTTCGACAAAAAGGAACTTCAACAAACTGATGGCAAATCCTTACGTGATGAGGTTGATGGGGTCGTAGTCGCTCGTCTTGTAGTATCGGACAAAGTTCTTCCAAGGGTTCACTGTGACAAACCGTCGTGGATTCCTGATACACACACAACGCGTCACGATAGATGGGAGCATTCTGGAAGCATGGAAAATTCAGACTCCACTCTCGTCAGAAGCAATCGCGGAAAAAATTTTCATGGGTCTAGTTTTTCAAATATCAAAAGTGGAAGTGTTGCTAAATGGCATTTACAATTCCAAACGTAAAAACTCTACGACATTGTGTTTAAAAATACCAAAAATAATGATTTTTCGACCAAAAAAAAAGCCGATTTTGAACCAAAATGTCTACTTTTTGAAGTTTTTAGGTAGTTTTTCTAGTTGAAATATAATTAAATTTTACTAAAAACACTATTCAACGATTTGCTATGAACGAAAGGTTCCTAGGAATTTCTAGACACAAAAAAGTCCGGCTTCTCCCCCCGATAATGCCAAAAAATCAGTCTTCGCGAAAACGACGCACCGGCCCATCATCGCCGTGGCAGCTGAAGGAGACATCGTGCTGTGGCAACGTCTCCAGCAATCGATTCAGGAATTCACATTCAGCTTTCGCGCTGCCCATCTCTCTAGTGAATTCCCATTCATCATCGCCAATCGCCGGGTTTGAATCACTGCTGTCAACAGAATTTTGGAAACCGAATAACGAAAGTAAATGGCTACATCGATAACTAACAGATAGTCACGGCTAACCTACCTTTTCATCCACTTAAATGTCATTGGCAGCGTTGGATTCCAGAGATAAATGATGATGCCGGTTGTATGCAAGGCAAAGATGCTGCCGGTACCACCGGAAGTCTAAAAGCAGCCTAGTCTAGGATCTGGGCAGCTTGGGATCTATTTTTCCTATGGGTTTGAAATCAGAAAGCGGTTTGAAGAGCCGACAATTTAGCCATTTTCAAATATAAACAGTGGAAGTGTTTCTAAATGGTTGTTTAATACTCCTAAATGTGTAAACGGTTCTGTCCTATTTCGCGTGGGGGGAAAAACTGTGCGGGGGAATATGCGGAACCTTCCATCTTTTCGCTATTTTCTCGGATTTTTGCAACGCCATTCGATAGAGCATCAAAAATATACTAAGAGTTTTTGTTTTAGCTAAAAATATTGTAATATAAAAAAGTTATAGCAAAAACAAAAAAAACTATTGAAACCGGTTCCGGAATGTTAGTTTTCAGCATTTTCGCCAGCTTTTCGATATTTTGAACCCGTCATTCGATAGAGCATCAAAAAAATACTCAGAGTTTTAATTTCATCTTAAAATATTGTTTTATAAAATAGTTATAGCAAAAACAAGGTTTATTCGGTGTTTCCACATGGGAAGTGACGTGGAGTCGAAAGCTAGTTTTCGACATTTTCGATAACTTTCAAAAATTTCTTTAATGCCATTCGATAGAGCGTGAAAAATATACTAAGAGTTTTAATTACAATTCAAAATAGCAGCATATAAAAGAGTTATAAAAAAAAACGAAGAAAATTCCCCCGCACAGTTTTTTCCCCCACGCGAAATAGAACAGAACCGTGTAAACTTTACAAAATTTTATTAAACCCATGTATCAAAACATTTTTCGACCGAAAATGTCCGTTTCTACCAAAATTTTGACGCTTTTCAAGTTTTACGATAGTTTTCTAGTTGAAATATAGTTATATATTAGAAAAAAACACTATTAAAACACACGTTATGGCTTACCCCGGAGTCGATCGGTCCACGGGTCGCGACGAATTTCAGCCGGGTCCGCATCAAAAAGTGATGAAGCACCTCTTCGCGGAATACCTCAATAGAAAAAGTTTATGAAATACTTGGGAGACAAACCCGCGAGGCCCGACGCAGCAGCAACTTTTCATCCGGACGGACGCGTAGCAGGACGCGCGATTTTAGACGCTCGGTCAGCTTCGCAAAATCGAATCGTGTAGGTTCCGGCATCCTGAAAATTTCTTTTTTGTTATTAATAAGCGGAGCTGTTTCGTTAGCCGTGGGGGGATTTACTGAACAGCATCGCTTAGGGATCGAATCCAATGGGATTGACATGCCTATGTTCAAGGCATCTGCCATTTTCCTGTAATTTCTGAGTAATCTGGCTGGGCACCTGTCCGATAATAGTTCATACATCCACTAATGGTTGCAGAACCCAGGTTTAAAGCGCGATGTTCTAATCTGTTATTTGTGACTTTGATTCTTTGCACTTTGTTACTGTGTATTTCCGATCCTATAAGCGAGAAAAGTTGGAATTGGATTTCGCAAGCCGTGGTGTCCAGGCCGACACTGGATTCCCAGATGAAATTTCGGGCTGTAATTCAAAAGCAAGATATTTCCAGGCTCTCCGCTTGCGGGATTTAGGCTTATTTATCGGGACCTCGTTCTGGTGCCGTAGCCAAAAGTGAGGCTTGCCTTTGACTGTAGCGCCGCGGGCGCGAGAAAAGCCCCGCCCGCGCTCTCGCGCCGCAGGCGAATCAGGAGAAACTCGCCGCAGGCTCAAACATTCAAGGGAAAAGCTAGCTGGCGCCGCAGGCCAAATGATGTTGCTTTGACTCAGGCTCTTGCGCCGCAGGCTAAGTGAGAGGAAAGATGTGAATTCATGATACCTAGACGGGTCCTGCCCAAAGCGCCGGGAGCCGGTCTTTTTCCATGTGTTGCTCAATCTACTTGTGTGAATAAACACAAATTAATGGTATGACTTTATTAAATGACCCTTACACAGAATACACAAGTAGGGCTACTCAACCAAAAAACAACACAGACACAGTAGCACAGGAATAGTTCTTTGGGGGACTCTTGCAAGAAAAACAGGGTGAAGGCACTAAAAATGGGTACCCATGCATCTTGCGGACGAGTGTTGGGTGCGACACCCGCCCGGATCACAAGGCTGCAAACAATGAACGAATTTTTTTCGGGGGGCAAAACAACAAACAATCGTGGGGGAATAAATAGAATCTTATTCGGTTCAATTAAAAGCGACGACCGGATCCCCAGACGCCGGTCGTGCCGGATATGGCGGGCGCCGCCCATCTCCGGAAGTCGCCGTCCGACAGCTGCCATGGGGCGTTCTTGACTTGGACGGATTGCTGCTTGGGCTTCTGCTCGGCCACCGGGGCACGCTGCGACATGTACTGGCTCTGGAAAAGATTTTATATTTGCAAAGAACAAATTTTCCGCGCGAAATCAAGCAAATTTTGTAAAAAACTTACGCGGTCCTGGTGCTCGGCGAGATAGTCTTCCTCCTCTTGGCGCAGGTAGTCGATGCAGTCCCAGACGGAGTCCTCGTTCTTTCCGGCCACCACGACCTTGTTCGGGTCGGCGTCATCGCGGGACAGCGTGATTTCGACGCCGAATTCGTCCATGACGCGCTTCAGGTTCTTGCCGCGTTGGCCGATGAGACGCGGGTGGAAGCGGGCATCGAGCGAGATTTCTTGAGTGACCATCGACTTGAGGGCGGCGAGCATCTCCTCGATTTCTTCGGCGCAGGCACGCGCGTTGGCTTCATATCCCTAAAAACGAAGATTAGATAGACTGCTAAAAAGAGAGAAAGCCGCTCAGTCGTGTCATATCATCCGGAAATTAGAGGAAACAAGAGAATGGCTTCAAGAAAAGGGCAGGCACGCAGACTACTCAGTTCCCAAAGACAAAAACAACACCTGGATGGTGATCTTGTCCGAACGGTCCTCGCCGCGTGGCAGCGAAATCTGGACGTCGTGCTTCTGGCGGATCTGGTTGACGGTGGCTCCGCGGGGTCCGATGATCTTCTGGTGGTAGATGGCGGGAATCTAAACGGGCGTTTGATCCACGAACACAAACCAAAGCTCACCTCAAGCTCCAGCTCTCAAAATCCGAAATTAGGTAAAAATGGGATTGTCGGGATTTTTAGGATTTGTATGTGTAGTCTGTAGTCTGGCTGACAGAAAGCCTGTTTCCGCGATTTTGTAGTTTGTCTAAATTACCAAAATCCGGATTTTTAGAAATCCGAAATAGGTAAAATGGGATTTTCGGATTTAGTGGTTCAATGTATTGAGTCTGGCTCAAAAGCTTTTAGCGATTTTGCTAAAATCCAAAATCGAAAAATCGGCATTTTTCGGTATTTTCCGGGTTACGGTAGTTTCCAAATGACGGTTTTGCCTTAATTGGGTTACGGTGGCTTCAAAATCGTCATTTTAGCGATTTTCGCTAAAAATCGCGAAAAATCGAAAAATCGGCATTTTTCGGTATTTTCCGGGTTACGGTAGTTTCCAAATGACGGTTTTGCCTTAATTGGGTTACGGTGGCTTCAAAATCGTCATTTTAGCGATTTCTAAAATCTCGAAACCGGAATTTCCAAATCGTCATTTTAGCGATTTTCGCTAAAACCTCGAAAAACGAAAATCGGCATTTTCGGTATTTTCAGGTTACGGTAGTTTCAAATGACGGTTTCCTTAATTGGTTACGGTAGCTCGAAATCGTCATTTTAGCGATTTTCCTAAAAATCTCGAAAAACCGATTTCCCAAAATCGGCATTTTTCGGAATTTTCCGGGTTACGGTAGTTTCCAAATGACGGTTTTTGGATTACGGTGGCTGCTGGTACCCGTTTTCCTTGAAATCCCGAAAAATCGGGATTTTTCGCAAAATGACATTTTGGCAATTTTCGGAAAATGGCCCTATTTCTCGCTATACACCCTTTGGAGCCATTTTTCAAAAATTCCCTAAAATTCCAAATTACGCTCGTTTTATCTGGAATTGTGCCAGAATACGTAATTCCGCACGGGCAATACGATACGACGACTCAAAATTCCGAAAACCACGTCTCCGCGCTTTACCAGCCACTTTTCCATAAACCCCTAATTTCGACATAAATATCGAAAAATCGACAAAATGACGCATTTTCATCCAATTCTGACCACACCATCGGATTCCCCACCCAAAATTACATATAAATACTTCTTACGAGCCCCCAATTCCACAGTTTACAAAACACCCAAAATCGCCACTTTTACAATATTCTAAAGTAGACCACTTTTAAACATCAAAATCGACATTTTAAACAAATTCCCGAAACGTGCAGCTCTTCCTCGCACCAGATACTATCGGGTAGCGTTTTTAGTTTATTCAAATAGCTCTTTATCCGCCAGAGAAATCACCCTCAAAACAGTCTACGCAACTGCCCGTTTCGTCAATTATCCCAACTTTAACCCACGATTTAACCCCGAAAACCTCATTCCCCAACAACTTCAACAAGTACACCTGTTCAGCACCATCCCTTCTACCTCTCCACGTTTTACTTTTTCCATTCCTCATTTAATTTAAATAATGGCCCCAAACACGTCCATAATCGCTCTGTCAGCGCTGTAGTTTGTAGTCTGGTTTTTTGCCTATCTCCGAGTTGACAAGCTTTGAGAATGCAATACATACGGTAGTTTTGCTTAAAACTCGCTTTTACGCTTCTAACCAACACTTTTCTAGACCAGTTTTCGACGCTGATTCCGAATATCTACTTGGTTTCCCCAACTACCGTATCCTTCGAGATACAGCGCTTTTAGCAAAGCCGCACCCAATTTTAGGCCAAAAATCGTATCTTCGCCGAAATACACTCTAAAAAGACGCTCTCAACGGTTCCGATCCAGCTGACTGCCAGTCAACACGGCATTGCACACTCCGGCTCCCCATTGCCCCAGTTCGACCTCCATCCGCGGCAATTCCTTCCTTTTGCCACCTTCCATCCAAAATCCATCAAAACCCGTTGATTCCTCTCCAAACCCCAACTGCCCACCACCGCACCCGTTCCACCAAAAAACTCCAAAAACTTGCAATTTTTCCGCTCAGAAAACCGGAACTCCCGGGTTACGGTAGCCGCATTCTCAGCCAATTTACTCCATTCCCAGCTAACCCAAAATTACCCACTAACTTCCCCCTAGATCACTTTTACACGCTGAATCCGAATATCGACTCCGTTTCCTTCCAACTACGCTACGCACCGAGATACGCACGTACCCTTGCCGACGCCGCCATTCCGCCGCCTCCAGCGCCCTCCACTTCCACGCCACCTATGCCGATGTCGGTACACAAATGCCCCCCACAACCACGGCTACCATTTCGTGTTGTCGAAAATCCGAAACAAGCGATTTTGTACTTTTCGAAACTACCGTAATCCCCATTTCTCGAAAATTACGATATTTACAAAAAAAACTCTTTTCGTCATCGGATTCGCCGCAAAAAGACGCACAAAGTTATAATTCTCGATTCCCGCAACTCGCGAATTTTTATAAAAGATCGAACCGAAAACCCCGAAAAGATGTGAATTCATGATACCTAGACGGCGCCGGGAGCCGGTCTTTTTCCATGTGTTGCTCAATCTACTTGTGTGTGAATAAACACAAATTAATGGTATGACTTTATTAAATGACCCTTACACAGAATACACAAGTAGGGCTACTCAACCAAAAAAACAACACAGACACAATAGCACAGGAATAGTTCTTTGGGGGACTCTTGCAAGAAAAACAGGGTGAAGGCACTAAAATGGGTACCCATGCATCTTGCGGACGAGTGTTGGTGCGACACCCGCCCGGATCACAAGGCTTTAACAATGAACGAATTTTTTCGGGGGCAAAACAACAAACAATCGTGGGGAATAAATAGAATCTTATTCGGTTCAATTAAAAGCGACGACCGGATCCCCAGACGCCGGTCGTGCCGGACATGGCGGGCGCCGCCCATCTCCGGGAAGTCGCCGTCCGACAGCTGCCATGGGGCGTTCTTGACTTGGACGGATTGCTGCTTGGGCTTCTGCTCGGCCACCGGGGCACGCTGCGACATGTACTGGCTCTGGAAAAGATTTTATATTTGCAAAGAACAAATTTTCCGCGCGAAATCAAGCAAATTTTGTAAAAAACTTACGCGGTCCTGGTGCTCGGCGAGATAGTCTTCCTCCTCTTGGCGCAGGTAGTCGATGCAGTCCCAGACGGAGTCCTCGTTCTTTCCGGCCACCACGACCTTGTTCGGGTCGGCGTCATCGCGGGACAGCGTGATTTCGACGCCGAATTCGTCCATGACGCGCTTCAGGTTCTTGCCGCGTTGGCCGATGAGACGCGGGTGGAAGCGGGCATCGAGCGAGATTTCTTGAGTGACCATCGACTTGAGGGCGGCGAGCATCTCCTCGATTTCTTCGGCGCAGGCACGCGCGTTGGCTTCATATCCCTAAAACGAAGATTAGATAGACTGCTAAAAAGAGAGAAATCCGCTCAGTCGTGTCATATCATCCGGAAATTAGAGGAAACAAGAGAATGGCTTCAAGAAAAGGGCAGGCACGCAGACTACTCAGTTCCCAAAGACAAAAACAACACCTGGATGGTGATCTTGTCCGAACGGTCCTCGCCGCGTGGCAGCGAAATCTGGACGTCGTGCTTCTGGCGGATCTGGTTGACGGTGGCTCCGCGGGGTCCGATGATCTTCTGGTGGTAGATGGCGGGAATCTAAACAGGCGTTTGACCCACGAACACAAACCAAAGTTCACCTCAAGCTCCAGCTCCCAGCTCTTCAGGCGGCGGTCCTCGGCCTGGGCATCAAACTCGACGCGCTTCTCATCGATGGCCTGGATGGCCAACTCGACGGCTTCGTGGGCTCCGGTGATGGTGATCTCCTCAGTCTGTTGCTCCTCCTTCGGGATGGCGATGTTGACGTCGCAGTCTTGCATGATCTTGCGCACAGTCTCGCCACCACGGCCAATCAAGAAGCGATGCATCTCGAAGGGAACGGTGACCTAAAAAATAAATGAAGTAAGCGCACAATAGAGTCGAAAAGTGATAATTCACATTTCCTACGCAAACCGTTTATTTTCGACCGGAACGTCAACTGAGGGGCAAAAAATACAGGATAAAAATTTAAAAATGGAAGATGTAAGGAGAACAATGGAATACAAAATTTTAAGAGGGGAGAGGGGCCAACGCGTGATTCCTAACCTGCTTGCTAATCGGAACCAGAGCGAGCAGGGCCTCACGAGCTGCCTCACACTTGGTGTCGCGTCCGCTGATCGTGACAATGTTGGCATCAGGGCCGTTTTCAGCGTCTAAAAACAAGAATAAGATAAGAAATCACATTCCTACTCTCTTGACGACGGTCCGGGAAGCGGATGTGAACACCATGCTGGGTCTGCAGATCGTGAACCTTCTGGCCGCGGCCGGCCAAGATGGAGCGGTGGTACTGGGCAGGGATTTCGACCTAAAAATTGAAATACGACAATGGAAAAACAAAAACAAACCTGAATGGAGGCGTGGTGCTCGAAATCTTCGACGACATCCTCGATACGCTGCTTGGCAGACTCGGCGCATTGCTTCGAGCCCTTGATCGTCACAGTCGACCCGCCATCAGCCTGTTTCGGGAACGAGATCTGCACACCACCATTCGAGTCCTAAAATCAAATTGTTTTTCAGAAACAAAAAAAAGGGTAATACCTGAATCTCCTTGACTAGATGCGCACCGCGGAGCAGGAAGTTCTTGTGGTACTTGGCCGGGACCTCGACCGTCAGTTCAACGGTCTCATTGAGCTGCTTGATCAGGGCCTCCAGCTCCTTCTTGGTCGACTCAACGTCTTCCTTCTTGCCCAGGAGGTGGATGGTCTCCTTGTCCTGGTCGTCCTCGCGCGGGAACATCACGCGCACATCGTACTGCTCGCGCAGTTTGTTGATGCGGGATCCTCCCTTGCCGATGAGGAAGCGGTGGAACTCGGGCTTGGCCTTGAGCGTGTCCTCGTGGGTGTCAAGCTTATCCTTGGCCATCTTCTCGAGGAGTGCCACGGCCTTCTCGGCATCAGCTTGGGGTCCCTGGACGGTCACCTTTTCGGACTCGCTCTTCTCCGAGGGGAACTTGATGTGCACGCCACCGCATTCCTCTTGGATGTCGAGAATGAGACGGCGCCCACCGCCGAGCAGACGAGATTGCACCTTGACCGGGATGATAACTTCGAGGTTGACGATTGATGCGAGTTCGCTTTGGATCTTCTCGATCTGAGCAACCGCTTTCTCGACGTTCTCCTTCTTGCCGGTGACGTAGATCTTGTCGTCGGTGCTGCCTCCCTCTGGCATATCGATGCGGGTGTTGGTTTCGTCGCGAATTTTGCGAATGTTGACGCCACCCTTGCCGACGATGTGCTTGATGAACTCCTTGAAGACAGGAACGGATTCCTGGTAGTTGCTCTCGAGCAAGTCCTTAGCAATCTTTTGCAGCTGCTTGTAGGCATTGTCGACCTCGTTCTTATCACCGCGAAGGTTGATCACATCGCTCTTTTTGTTAGCCTCGGGCAGGGAGAAGACGACCGAGGGGTAGGTGTTGCGGAGCTTTTGGATCTCGCCTCCCTTCTGGCCGATGATCAACTTGTGGAAACGCTGCTCGATGATGATGTCGCGGGACTTCTCGTTCTCGATCTTGGAGACGATCTGGCGGATTTCGGACACGGCCTTTTGCACGCCGGCCTTCTTGCCCTCAACGATGATCTCATCGCTGTTCGTCTTCTCGTTGGGCACCGTGATCTGCACGCCAGTCTCGTCCTTGATCTTGCCGATGAGAGCGCCACCACTAAAACAGAAAGTAAAGATCACATATACAATCGTTACCGTCCAATGACGTGACGGTGGAGGGTAGGGTGGACCTTGATCTTCTCGATGGCCATGTCCTTGGTGAGACGGGTCGCCTCGCCGGAGAGCGTTTCCTGGACGGCCCTGACCTCGCCCGGTGGGCCCTCGAGGAAGATTGCGCCCGAATCGTCGAAGTCAACGTGCACCTTGTCGCGGTTGGGGAGGAGGGCAGCCAAAGTCGTGCCTTTCGGGCCAATCAGGTGCTTGTGTAGCCA
This sequence comes from Mesorhabditis sp. LJ9110, assembly GCA_038088335.1. Taxonomy (NCBI): domain Eukaryota; kingdom Metazoa; phylum Nematoda; class Chromadorea; order Rhabditida; family Rhabditidae; genus Mesorhabditis; species Mesorhabditis sp. LJ9110. The sequence goes on along the minus strand of JBBGBA010000232.1, from coordinate 60,418 downwards.
AGTGGGGGCAGCAACCTGAAAAAAACCGTCAATATAAAAGACAAGACAATGCTGTTTTCTTGCAAAAATCAAAAATTTACCTGTGCGGTGATGACGGAAGAGGCGCGCGAGATCACGCGAGCAAGCGCATCTCCGAGCTTGGCCGGGTCTCCGCGGAGAGTGATAGTGTCGCTGTTTTGATCCTCGTTCGGCACCTCGACGCTGACACCGGTTTCACGCAGAATCTCGTGGAGACCGCTGCGCTGTTGGCCGATGACGTAACGATGTTGAGCCCGGGCTACCTAAGTAGAATTTTTTTTTGAACACACTTAAAGACGCTACCTCGCAAGTAACACTCTTGACGACGCGCTCCTTCTCCGAAATGATCTGCTTGAGCGTGGCTGCGACCTTGGCGACACCCTCCCGTTCTCCAGTGATGACGATCGTCTCATCGGTGGCAGCCGGGGGCGGGATGTTGATCTTGACACTGTGCGCGGCGACGAGTTGATCGTGCAGCTCATTGTTGGGCCCACGGACCCAAGGGATCAGCACCTTCGGGCAACGGATCTTCTCGACGGCAAGCTTGGCTTGTTGATCGGAGACACGCTTGATGTGGGCTAGCGCCTTCTCGATTCCGTCGCGGGGCCCCGTAATCTTGATCGCCTTGTGAGCGTCATCACGTCCCGGGATCTAAAAAACAATGTTATAAACAGCACTATAAAAACAAAGCAAACTGTATCCAAGATAAAACGTACATGGATGCGGCAGTTTGTCTCGGCCTCAAGCTGTCGCAGAGTTTCGCCTGCCTTGCCGATCAGAATGCGGTGGTGCTCCTTGGGGATCTCAATCTCCTTGGAAAGTTGCGTTTGGAGTTCGCGGACGATCTTGGCGTGCGCCTCCTCCACATGCGGCCGGGTGCCCTTGATCATGACGGTGAGGGACCCATCCTTGGACTCGCTGAGCTCGATTCGGGTCTGGGTGGCCTGGGCGATCTGCTGGCAGCGCTTCTGTTCCTCGTTTCCGAATTGCTTCATCGACTTGGAGGCACGCTGGTCAGGGGTGAGGGTGTAGACCTGTAAGATACAAAATAAAATTTTCTGGGCATTGTGACGACTTCATATTTAGCAAAATATTACCTGAGACACGGTAGTAGAACGAACAGCGGCACGAGGTTGACCCCAGGCACCGGCTGCCGGCTTGCCTTGCGTAGCGGCGGGTAGTCCGGGGAATTCGGTCGTGTAGTCCATCTGGAGCACATTCTCGTCGTTGCCGTTCACCTCGCCGTGCTTTCCATTTTGGTGAATTCCGGGTCCGTGGTCCATTCTCGTAGCAATCGATGGGCTATTCCTAGAAAATCGAAGTTAGAATTCCCAACATAAAACATACCGTTCCGTGGGCTGGGTCGGCGATCCGGGAAGGAGAGGGCTCCAAGTGGGATGGTCTCCACACTAACAGTCCTGCAATGGCGCTGATAAGGAAGAGCGGCAAAGCATTTGGAAAATTGATAAATTGGAATTGACATGTGTCAAACGGAGCGAGCGAGCAAAAAGGATAATAGAATCAGGAGATGTCGGGTGTGGAGGAATTAGAAGGGCACTCCCCGCGGCGAACTGCAATGAGTGCTAGCCTCCAGTAGCTGGGAACAGATGACCCGCAGATAAATCTATCAGTTTTCAGGTCAAAAACCCGTTATTAATGCCTTTTCAACAATTAAACACACTCTCCATATCCCAGTTATTGTTTCAAAACAAATCAAATAAAATGCAAAATAGCGCTAGCAATCCATTTTTCAAACTACAAAAAGGCGATCGGAACTAAACGCCGGAGGTCAATCCACGACTTCGCTAACGATTGATGGGAAGGCCACAGGTCCTGCGCGGGTCGAGGTCACGGTCAGCCCGTCGAGAGCAAACGAGAGAACCCCGGCGCAAATAGGGGCTCGCCCCGGGGCGGCGACGTGAAACTAGGTCCCCAAACAACCCAGTTCTCCTTCCCGCTTCACCACCCCCAAAGCTTTGGATAAGTAAGCGAAAATAAGGGGCCAGTAGGGGGCAGTCTGCGATACGGCTCGGCTATAAAAACAAAAGGGTTCAACAAACATCTTTTTGACCTATTTTTTAGTGTAAAAGGCTGGGAAACATCCCGAAAAGGAAATGGAGATGGGATGTGGGTGCTAGGAGACGAGAGGGGAAATGGAGCATTTATTCGCATATTGCCCGCCGACAACTATTTTTGGGCACCAGGTGTTGGGTGAGCGGGGGTCCGTTTTGGGCGTTGGGTCGGGCGAAGGGTTAATCCCTATTTTGCCAGCCACGCTGGCATTACCCAGTGACGGACAGGACAAAGCGAGTAGCAGAAACTGTAATAATACCGTAAAGCCACCGATACCAATGCACTTTTGCAGCAGCTACACGAGAGATTTTGAAGAGATGCTAGATTGGAAAGCTAGAAACAACTCCATTTACTCAAGAAACTGCCAGGGATCTCCGAAACACCCAAAAAGGTTCACACAGTTATAAAACGGAATCCTAAATTTTGAAAATTCCGGGGTTGTGCCCAATCCCGTTGATTGCGGGCAGAGAAACGGGCTGATAAAGGGGTAGGGGAAACGGGGCGCCCGGCCGCCGGCCACGAAAATGCCCTTGGTTCGATTGGACTGCGGGTGGACAGGCCGCGGGGAACGCGTGGCAAGTCAAGATCTCTACAATACCTTCACTGGGGAGACGCAGACTGCCCCACGGGGAACGCACAAGGGGCGGGTGTAGGGAGGACGCGACCGGGATTCGGGTCAACAGGCCGGGTGGGTGTTCGAACCGGCTCAACGAGAGGCTGCTCGACGTCCAAAAAAGAGCCACGAAAGATGTTATCAGGGCAATGGATATTCTCCGCATACGCACTAGAAATACCCATTCCAAATTGGGCCAATCGCAGTCAAAAGATTTCAAGCTTTTGAAGGCAGCGAGTCAAATCGGGAAAGGAGAAGCCAGTTGCGCTTATTTATAAAGTATAACTATAATCAATAAATATATAATTATGGAAAAGAAAAACCATAAATTGCTGAAGCAAACTCAAGCTTTTGCGCGAAATTCGAAAACAACAAAAAAAACTTCGGAATTCGGCAGCCCCGAAATACAACAAACCGTAATGTGGAATGGTGCGGAATGGCATTCGAGTATACTGTAGATTTTGTACAAAGTACAAATTCGTACAAATTTGTACAAATTTAATATTATCGATCGATACTTTACTTTTTTGCTTTCCCAAAACTGACTTTTGCGTTTTCAATTTTTTTTATGCTTATCTTTTTAGGTATGGCCGTGAAGCGGAACCCAGATTTTGGCCTCGACGATCTCTCGTCAGATTTTGACCCGACTGAAAGCGCTGAAAGATCTGGTAAGCTTTTTGAAGGTTTCAAACCCCTATTTTTCGGCAAGAAACGGAGAGGCGATTTTTTCGAGAAGGAGCGCCCGTATGAAGAGCCGAAGCCGTTACCGAAGGAGGGGAAAAGATGGTTTCAGGATGAACACGGGCGGCAGTTTCGGTATTTTTTTCCTATTTCAGCTGAAGTCACTTTTTAGTCAACTCTCTCGGCTTGCGATGCTCGACGCGTACCAGCGGCACAAGGAAATAATCAATTTGTACTACCTCTACCACCCAGGCGCGAATCGTCATCTCTTTGAACGGGATACAGCAAGGGATCGGACAGATTATGATGTTTTAAAGGTATTTTACTCGCAATTAAGTCAAGCTTGCTTTTAGGACAATCACAAATTTCTCTGGAATGCCGAAGACGAAGCACAGACGGCAAAAGACTGGGAAAAGCGGTTGGCGAAGCGGTATTATGACAAGCTATTCAAAGGTATGTCTTTCTGCATTGAAATATTGCTCCCTTTTTTCTAGAATATTGCATTGTGGATCTCTCCCAGTATAAGCACGGCAAGATTGGGATGCGATGGCGAACGGAGCCTGAGGTTTTTAGTTTTTTTTCGAATCTAGCTTTCGGTTTTAGGTGAAAGAGGGCAAAGGGCAATTCAGATGCGGCTCGCGGAAATGTGAACATTTTGATTCGTTGACGAGCTGGGAGGTTAGCAATTTCTAAGCCAATTTCATTTCTTTTTTAGGTGAATTTCAAATACGTGGAGGATGGGCAACGGAAAGATGCGCTGGTGAAAGTGCGGTTGTGCCCCGAGTGCTCGGACAAGCTGAATTATGTAAGCAAAAAGAAAAAGGTGGTGATATTCTGGAAAGGATTTGTAATCCCTGATTTAGGTGGAGAAAACGAATCGATTGGATCGATGGCGAGCCGGCAGCAAGTCGAAAAAATCCGATCCAAGCCCAAAACGAGAGCCCACTGAAGGAGAAGGAGAAGCGTCAAGCGAATCGGCCGGCAGCTCATCTGCGCAAGCGAAGACAGCCGGCGAAATCTGGTCAGCGCCTCAGCAAGCGGAAACAGAAAGGACCGTCGAGCACGAGATCGACGACTTTCTCAACGATATTTTTGATTAACGCGTTCGGGTGTATAAACTTTTTTTTTTTTGGATAATCTTTTATTGGCAGGAAGACAACGACTAGTCGGCTAACTATTTACCCAGAAATGGATCACCGATGTACCGGTATAGGTCGAGGATGAGATCACAACACATTGAGGCAATAAGAATGGCAGAAAACTATGAAAAAAACAATTATACGCTAATTCCGCAAAACGTGAGCTCGCTGCCGAGCTTGCCCTCTCTTTTGCTGAGGTAGACGCGGTAGATGAGTCTGAAATTGCTTTTGTTTTCTCTTACGAATTCTCTTGCTTTATTTTAAGCTAATCGTAGGCTTTGGTTTTACCTGGGTATTAGAGCAGTGACGACCGTCAGCAATTCGACAATGTAGAAGCTGGCTTGGGCTAAAAAAATTGTTGAGAAATTCCCCAATGATCACTGCTAGCCGTCGTTTTCGAAACTTACTCATCGACCGGAACGAGACGAGAATCGGCGGCCCGTAAAGCCCACTCCATGGGCCGCATAGCGCATGGTAGGCGAGGAAGAAGCCGAAATGGAGGACCGTGAAGAAGAGGAAAATCGACCAAATCGGCCAGGTCTAAAAAGGCGAAAGATTTTTAGCTTTTTGGTGACTTCATACCCAACATCGCACTTCCAGCGCCAAGTGGAACGTGTTGCACAAAAACATGGAGGTGGCCAGGATGAAGCCGAACTCCCAGAGGCCGACGTTCGCGCCGTAGGCCCACTAGAAATGTTTTTCTTGACAAAACTAATTTGTTTAAAACGATAGGCTAATAATATGTGGTTTTAAGGACCTATAGAAACAAAAATCTTCAAGGTTTCTTGCTTTTTCAGGTTTTTCGGAAGACTTACGTTATGCGCAATGTAGTAGCAAACAGCGCCCTGGTATAAAGCATCGCCAATGTTGAAGAAGAAGAGTTTCCACGAGTAGCACCGCCCTTCCATCGTTTTTCTAAAAGTTTTATCCTTAAAAGACAAAAAAACTGAGACTTTGAAGGTTGCAGGCTTTAAGAATGAGGCGCAATGTTAAAAATTCATATAATTTGGCTTAGGAATTAATTCAGAAATGTTATATTTTATTTTATGACATTTAGGCTTCATAAATAGCGGGTAAAACGTAAAAAGGCATATTTTTGAGTTGTAAAATGATTTTTAAAGTTTTTAGCCTATTTTTCTTACCTGTAGGAAGAAGGCCGCTCAATAAGCGATTTTCCCTCGTTGCACTGGTCGTAGATGCCGTAGATGATCGGTTGAACGCTAGAAAATTAAGGATTGAACCAGTTTTCAAGAATTTACTTTATTTAAAAGATATTTTTACTTACCTAGTGAATATAATTGAGTATAACATTGAATAGATCGGGTCCATCGGGCTCTCGCCGGAGAAAAGCGAGTAGAATTGGCAGAAGAAGATGATGAACACGAGCAGCTGCAACGAAAAGCTTATTTTTTTAAATCCCGGAATCTTACAGCGTTTTTGTATAGAAAATAAAGGTAGGTATTTGCGATTCGGTCGTAGTTCCAGTGGCCGTGGATCAGCAGCAAGCGCTCGAGGAAGCGGAAGCGCGCGATCGCAAAGTCTGACGCCATCACCGCCTGGAAAGTCAAATATTATTGTCAGCCACATTTTAGAATTTGGTTCGAGATACTTTGTAAAATCGTATTTATTAAAGAATTTTGGTTCTAGATACCTTAAAATCAATTTTGAGATTTTACCTGCATTCCCTCGTTTCCGCTGACCCCAACGCCGACGTGGGCCGCCTGGATCATCGGGACGTCGTTGGCGCCGTCGCCTAGAGATTCAGAAATTGGAATCTCTTTCGCTCTGTCGCTCGCTCTCATTTCTCTCTCTCTCTCTCTCTCTCTCTCTCTCTCTCTCTCTCTCTCTCTCTCTCTCTCTCTCTCTGTCTCACCTATAGCCAGCACTCTCCCCTTGAATTTCCGCTTCACACATCCGACCACCTCGCTCTTCTCGGCCGGCGTCATTCGGTAGCAAAGCACAGAGGCACTCCTGAAAATCAGGGTCCTACAACGAGCCCCAGCTACCGTACCTCTTCACGATATCCAGCAGCTTTTCATCACCATCTTTTAGCATTTTCAGCGCTTCCGGGGCTAGCTTGATGTTGCATCTAAAAGGGGTATACCATCGGAATTTTTTCGGTTTTCTCAAAGAACCTCTGCTAGCCTGCCGACTTCCATTCGCAAATGATCTCTGCTAGTTTGCCCTCCCGCTCACCTGCCCAGTCCAACAATCTCCGCCAATCCCTCCTGGGTAGATACGGACACTTCCGGATACCGCGAGTCGAATAAGCCGCAAGCTCGAGCTGAAATTTATAGTTTGTAGTGCGTAGCTTAACATTTTTAAATTGACGTTCTGGATTTTACAACTTCATTCCCGAGATGTAGGGCAGGCTAGCAGAGATTCTTGCGGACCTACCAATATTCTCGGCCGTCTCCAGCTTGTCGCCGGTCAGTAGCCACACCTGCAGGCCGGCTTCTCGAAGAGAGGTGATCGTGTCGGAGACTCCCTCCTGAAAGAGTCGAGGTAGAGAAAGGGAGAGAGAGCGTGACAGAGAGAGATAGATAGAGAGAGAGAGCGAGAGAGAGAGAATGCGATACCTGTAGTTTGTCCTCAACACCGGTCACGCCTAAGAATTGCAAGTTCGACTCGAGCTCGTCGGCCTTCTCGGCCATCAACTTGTCTCGATCGTCAGCGTTCAAAGTTTCGAGCTAAAAAGTGAGTTTAAAGGGGCTAAGAACGCCGAATTTATTGCTTCTTCCGGTGCCGTAGTTTGACTTCAAAACTCACAAACTCGTACTGCTCGGCAAAGTGGTGATACTCTTCCCACGTCATCTTTTTCATCCCGTACGCCAGGGTACTGTAACCGCTCGTTTTTAAGCTATCCTTTTTAAAACCTACCGTAAGCCTTTTCCCGCATAGTGGCCGAGGAGGACGCCGGCTCGTTCGACTGAGATTCTGGAAGAGGCGATGGCCGAGGTGGCGATACTTTCTGAAAGAAATGATAATGAGGCTTAGGCTTAAGCTTAAGCTTAGGCTTAGACTTCGCTTAGGCTTGGGGATTAGGTTAGGCTTAGGTTTAGGCTTAGGCTTAGGCTTATGCTTAGGCTTAGGCTGAGATCAAACCTGTATCCGATTCCGCGTCCGCTTCCGGCTCCTTGGCCAGTCTACTCAGAATTGCCGTATCAGCACCCTAAAATTGTTTTTACCTGAATCGGCTACTTTCCTCAAGAATCTCTGCTAGCCTGCCATACCTTTGTATACAGGATCGGTCCCGCCTGGCCTTTGACGATGATTGACATGCGTTTCCGGTCGGCGTCAAAGGGAAGGATGCGGAGTACTTCAACTCTAAACGGAGTATGAGCGAGAGATCAAAGAGAGAGAGACAGAAAGAGTGAGAGAGACAGCGAGAGATTTACATACCTCTGCTTCTTCGAGTCTGGCAACTGCAACGTCACGTGCGTAGCTCCCCTCTCCTCGAGCACAAATCCGTACTGAGCGGCACCCTATAGTGGCAGGCTAGCAGAGATCCCTTAGGAAAACACACCTCAACGAGCGCCAACTCATCTGGACTTTCCGCTTCGTAGCGGCTCTCTTTCTTCTTGTTCTTCGGCTCCTTCCTTTTGTGCTTGCGCTTCCGGATTGACGAGCCGGGGGTGGAGATTCTGGGTTTCGATATATTGGTCAGAAATTAGCGCTTACATGCTGCTGATGCGCGGCAGGAAGTTCTTGATGCCAGTGGAGATGCGGTGGGAGAAGGTGGAGACCCGGGAGAGACGTTGGCCCGGCTGAAAGTTCGAATGTTTTAGGTTAGGTCGAAGCCTGCACCTGAGCCTAAGCCTCAGCCTAAGCCTAAACCTCAACCTAAGCCTAAGCCTAAGCCCAAGCCTAGGTCTAACGTAATCCTAAGCCTAAGCCTAAGCCCAAGCCCAGGTCTAACGTAAGCCTAAGCCTAAGCCTATGCTTAAGCCTAAGCTCAAGCCTAAGCCTAAGTAGCTACTAAATAAATACTCTAAATACCTTCTCCTCGTCAGAATCCACCTCGTCCTCCTCGTCTCCTGAGGTAATGGCATCCAGTGTAGAGTCGGAAGTCGCGGTCCTGGCCGCCGCGGCTTCGGCTTTTGCCCGTACACTGGAAATTTCGGAATTTCTCGCTCGCTCTTTCTCCTCTCTCTCTCTCTCTCTCTCTCCTCTCTCTCGCTCACCTCTCATCATGAAACCGGATCGCGCGCTCCTTATGAATCCTGAATTTTTCCTGCTTCTCCTGGAACTCGGCCTCGGTCACGGTATAAAATGCCGAGTTGTCGATGGTGTAGACGCCATCTTCGTATCGACCGACCTAGAGTAGAAGCTAGAAAGTGGTATTGAGGCTCAAGATTGCGACTTAGACTACAAACCCTAGATCAAAAACTCTAGAATCTAGGCTACAGACTACAAATCCGGCTCGTAACCCACGTCCAACATATCCTTATGCTGCCTGTTGACAACCACGGTGTTGCACAAGGCGAGATTGGTGAAGAAATGCCTGGAAAACGTGTATGAGAGCCGCTGATCCGCAACAATCTCTGCTAGCTTGCTCTGTTAGTTTTCCCAGGCGACACGATGATCTCCCAAATGGTCTCTGCTAGCTTGCCCGGTTGGACAACTTTTCACGAATGATCTCTGCTAGCTTGCCCTCCGAAACCAACCGCATATGCTCATCCATTCGCCATGTCGACAAGACGCGCAGTCGCAGCTCGTCGGTGGGGTGGAGACCGGACGAGGGGGCGCGGTGCTAAAAAATGGATGTTCTCCGGGTACTGTAGCCAAATTTAGAAGGACTTGGGAGGCAGGAAATGGTCCCTAACTATTGCAAAAATTTTACAAAACACTCCGACTTACGTGCGCATGTATCCCGGCCGGCATACCGTAGTCAAAGTGGTCAAAGGCACACCTGAAAATGACGAGGATAGAGAGAGAGAGAGAGAGGGCGGATGAAAGAGCGAGAGAGAGACAGAGAGAGAGAGCCCCACCTCCTAAACAACATCACATTCTCCGTGACCGTCCCGGTCTTGTCGCTGAGGACGTGGGTGATCTGCCCGAGCTCCTCCGGGATCGTCAGATTTCGTACTTGCACTCGCTGGTCCTAAAACAGGAGTTGTACTTGAGTGGCTTCCCGAAAATCTCTGCCAGCCTGCCCTTTCCTAAAGAATCTCTGCTAGCCCCCTCCACCTCAAAACCCAAATTTTCTACCTTCCCATCATAATACAAATGCACATCTTGTTGCATCAGAAATACGAGCCCGAGCTTGATGAGCTCGACGGTGATGTAGAGTGAGAGGGGGACCATCACCTGAAATTGCACCGTCGTCAGGCATAAGCTTAAAGACCCTTGGAAAGATGGCCGAGCGTCCCCAGGGGTGAGGGACCGACGGGGCACTACTATTGACGTAATTCTGTTTAGGAATTCGTAACTTATATGTAAAGCTTAATTTCGGCGCAGGACAAAACGAGAACCCGGAAACGGCCTGTTGAAGACCCCTACAGTATTTGAGGGCTTTTCGCCGGCCAGGCTCGGTTGGCGCCATGGTGTAGTGGTTAGCGCGCTGGGCTGTGGGATGAACCATCGCTGGTTCGACCACCGCACGCTGCAAAATTCTTTGCTTTTTCGCCCATTGCATCTTTAAGTCCAAGCCTAAGCCCAAGCCCAACCTGATAGTTGATGATGAAGGTGCCGATACTGGTCAACCCATCCAGCCACCACTTTTTGTCCTGGATCACCTAAAACAACAATTTTTTTGCATTTTGCAGCTTTTACCTGAAATGGCGAGGTTACGTTCTGGTGGTCGACATTTGCTGCATTAATGGCTGCACCCATCGAGCCGACCATGCCTGAAAAGGATTTCAGCTGGTTTGCCATGCATATTCCTCTCTCCTTCGCTCTCACGTACTCTCTCTCTCTCTCTCTCTCCCTCTCTCTCTCTCGGTCTCCCTCTCTCTAACTCACACATGGCGATCAAGATCAGGAAGCAGAAGAGGATGAACTTGTTTGTGAGGAGCTCGATTTGGGAGCGTTTCGCCTTGGGCCGCCCGTTGTTCAACATCACCTTTGTGTCGCCACCTGAAATAACATGGTTAAGCCTAGGCCTAACTCAATCCTAAGCCTAAGCCTAACCTAAATCAAGCCTAAGCCTAAGCCCAAGCCTAAGCCTAAGCTTAAGCCTTACACTCGATCCTTACTTACCAGCATACAGTACGATCCCTTCGACAAATGTTGTATTCCGGAGTCGACACCCTCGCCACAGCATGTGTTCTTTGGCTGAAAACGGAATTTTTCCTTTTGCAGACTAGCACAGTTTCTTGAGGAATGGAGACAAACTAGCCGAGATCATTGAGGAATGCATAAAAGACCTACTAAAATTGTCCTTGTCGCCCTTGGCCGACTCGACGAAGCCGTACATCTCCTGGAGGCTCTTGGAGGGGTGCATACAGCGATGTTCCACTGGCAGCTTGGGCGCGATCTCGTCAAAGTTGGCGTTCGGGTCCTGGAATTGGGAGGGATGGCACAGGGAACTTTGGGGAAATGGAGCGAGCTGACAAATAAATTTAAGGAGAACGAGCTCTGGTCGGTAACGGCAAGCTAGCAGAGATTCTTTAGGAAGTCTGGCAGGATAGCAGAGATTCTTTAGGAAGCCTGGCAAGCTAGCAGAAATCCTTTGGTCGCTCACCTCAGACAAATGCACGATACTTTTCGGGACGTTCTTCTGCTTCAGCGACGTCTCCCCGTCCAAATTTGAAGTTTCGATGAAGCAAGTTCCCTAAAAATGGCTTTAAATTACAGGAGAAGGTGCTCCAAAAAAGGCTTGCTAAGCTGAAGCGAAGTTGTAGCTGAGCTTAAGCCGATCTAAGCCCTGAGCCTAAGCCTCAGGTGAAGCCTACTGAGAACAGTCTAAGCTTAAGCCTGAGCCAAACCGAATCCTAAGCCGAAGCGAAGGCTAAGCCTAAACCTAAGCCTAAACCTAAGCCTAAGCCTAAACCTAAGCCTAAGCCTAAGCCTAAGCCTAAGCCCAGCCTAAGCCTAAGCCTAAGCTAAGCCAAGCCTACGCAGACAGCAACGTACCGTAGCTTCGGAAGATCGTAGCAGCAAAATATCGGCCGGGAACGGCTCCATATTCGAAATGTGCACGTAGTCGCCGACGAGAATGTGCTGCCACTGCATCCGGCGAAACTGTAGATGCACACTGGAAAGGAGCGGAAGTTAAAGGGGTTCTCTAGACAGCGATTTTCATTCCTAAAGGATCACTGCTAGCCTGCTCTCGCGCGATGCCAAGCAAAAACTCACTGATCCCAGACCAAACACGTCGACTCGTTGATCTTCTTGTCGAGGCGGTAGCGGCGCAGATCTTCGAAAATGTCCTAAATTCGATTCCTACCTTGAAAGGACGCTTCTTTACCTTTATCGCGGTAGCGACGAGAATGCAAGCCACCGGAATGATGCCGAGGAATCGGTTGAAGGCGGCAAAGATTTTGAAGGCGTTCAGGACTGAAAAGGGCGCCGGGTTAGCAGAGATTCTTCAGGAAATGGCGACGCCTCTGTCAGTTCTTAGGCTTTGAAACCACTTGGAGGACCCAAATTCCACCCTTCCCATCGACTAGGTGTCGACAAAAACGCGTCAAAACACGGAGTTGAATCCCTGTTTTCCTAAGCCTAAGCTTAAGCCTAAGCCAAAGGCTGAGCCAAAGCTAGGCCTGTGCCTAAGTGTCAGCCAAAGCTAAGCTTAACGTCAGCCGAAGCCGTAGCCTAAGCCTAAACTTGGGCCGAAACCCAAGCGAAGCTTTAGCCAAGACGAAGCCAAAGCCTAAACAAAAGCCAAGCCTAACTAAGCCTAAGCCTAACCTAAGCCTAACCTAAGCCTAAGCCTAAGTCTAAGCCTAAGCCTAAGCTTCCCGAACTTCCTATACAAAAACCACACTTACAAATGATAACAATGAAGAACCAGTTGGCCCATCGGTGGAACTGCTCCCAGAGGTTTTTGATCAAGAACGTGTACACGGTGTATTTCGTAGTCGAGATTCGGTTGTTGGGGTATTGGTCGAAGTTGGGGCAGGCGTATCGGTGGGGGGATGGGTGCACGGAGTTGGGTTGCACCTGCCGGAGACTGCTGAAAGTTTGAAATTGGAGAATTCCTAAAGAATCTCTGCTAGCTAGCCTTCCTTTTTGGAGCGGGTGCGTGAGGGTAAGATAGTGAGATAGAGAAGAGAGAGAGAGAGAGAGAGAGAGAGAGGAGAGAGAAACGTACTCGGTCTCCAGCTGCTGCTCCCGCTGGAAGAAGGGCAGCGGGTTGAGGGTAGTGGTCAGCGTCTGGGCTACCGGTGGCCGTGCTGGAAAGGTTTCAGATTCAACTCGAATCCTCGAGAATTCCGTCAAAAAACCTCTGCTGAGCTGCCCATTACTAGAGAATCTCTGCTAGCCTGCTTGACGTTTCCTTTAAAACTTGAAAACGCACCTGGCACCCATAGCGATGACGATTTGTGATGGTGGGAGGGCATCCCATTGGGCGGTCGGAGACGCCTCGAGGGATCGGAAATGTCTCTGAAAACGAGAGATTAGTGAGAGAGAGGGTGAGAGAGGGCGAGAGATAACCGGAAAGAGGCGCGAGACATATCGAGAAAGAGAGGGAGAGAGAGGGAGAAAGAGCGAGATAGCGAGCGAGAGAGAGGCGAGAGATAAATACACGCGTTTTTCCTCCAATAACCTCTGCTAGCCTGCCCGCTAGACGAGAGAGAGAGCGAGAGAGAGGAAGAGAGAGGCACAGAGTGAGAGAAAGTGAGAGAGACAGAGCGAGAGAGAGAAAGAGAGAAAGCCAGCGAAAGCAAGCCTGACTATCTAAATTTAGCCGCCACCACGAATCCGCCGAGTTGAACCCGGTTTCGAGTAGACGACCAAAAAGCTTGCACGTTCTGGGTGGTGAATCAATGTGCCAATGCCAAGGCAGGCCGAGGAAAGTGATTCAGACGCGCCCAACAAAGCCAGAGCAACCAGCCGGTGCTCTGCACCTTTGGCGATAAGCGTTCGACGCGCCCAGGAAAGGACCGATCTGACGTCTTCCAACGACCCAACGAAACCGTTTCAGGGGGCTGGGAAGCGTGAGAATCGACTCCTGCGTCGGCTAGGTCTCGACAGCTACGCGACAAGGGATACTTTAAATCATCGTCGAAATTCATAATGTGAAAATTCAAAATGCCGAAATGCAAAATGTCGAAATTTTGAAAATAGGGAAATTCATAATGCCGAACTTTCGTAAACTAAAAAACGTTAGTGTATGCCGGAAAGCCCCTAATCCTAAGCACAAAATGTCGACATATTGAAATAGCAACATTCTGAAATGTCGATATTTTGAAATTTCCACATTCTGGAATTTCGACATCCTGGATTTTCGACATTACGTTCTCTCGCTCTCACCCTCTCTCTCTCTCTCTCTCTCTCTCTCTCTCTCTCTCTCTCTCTCTCTCTCTCTCTTTTTTTTTTGCACAATCCAACATAGCCCGGCTTCGTCGTTAGTTCAATCCGTACTTGTGCGAATCGCCCATTTCCACGCGTCCATAGGTGCGTCACGGACTCGGCGTTTGCCGCGTTCTATAGCGCTTGCAAATATTTGAGGGAGGGAGGGTGGGAGGGTGGGATTCGTTCTATCGCCTCTATCAATCGTAGCTCCGGTTTTTATGCAGGCGATTTTTGGGGCAAAAAAATCGCCAAAAATAGGTATTGGATGCAAATTCTAATGTTGCGAGAGAAGGCAGCGAGAGAGATAGCGAGAGAGAGAGAGAGAGAGAGAGAGCGAGAGAAGGAGAGATAGCCGTCAATACCGTATCGTCAGTTCGCCAATAAATGGAGCTGTTTGGGGTAGTGGTACTTTTGCATTATCGGGGGACCAATTTTTTTTGCCTTAGGACGAATTAAACGTAAAAACTTTACAAATATTATCTGAACAAAACAACAATAGGGCTTTTTCGGCCTGAATTTCAAAATCTTCTCCGTTTTTGAGATAGATTTGCACTTGAAATATAATTCAAATTCTACTAAAAACAAGTTTGAAATACTTCTTATTACTTTACTAACGATTTCTGGATTCCGGAAAAATTAACCCCCACCCCCGAAGAGAAAAGAGCTACCCCTAGCTAAAATTTCTAAAAGTTGGGCAGAAACCGTAACTTAGAAAATACATGAAGATAGGCAAATGAGCCGGCGCGAGAAATCGACAGAGAGAGAGAGAGAGAGAGAGAGAGAGCAGCCGAGACAGGAAATCGGCAAAATGGCCGCCAAAATCAACCGAAAAGCAGATACCGGGCGCAATTTTTTGATCAAAAGTGCACGCCGACTTTCCGGACGGCGAAAACAAATTGGGCCCGGGCCGATGGCGCATGGCATGAAGCCGTCAAAACACCCCCCACAGCGCGCGTGCATATTTTTATGTAGCCCCCCAAGGTGGGGAAAGCCCCCCACCACCCTTCCGCTACATTACTATGGAAACGTAGCCGGGAACTGGCCGTGGTCTCCGTTTTTCTGATCCAAAATTGGGTCCGACGGCGGGTTGAAATCGGCAGACAAAACAATCTGTCTGGGGAATGGTTCTTTGGTTTTTAAAGGGACTAGGAAGCGCCAAAATTGACTTACCTAATGCCGATTTTCACGATGTCGGTTATTATAACACCGATTTTACACAAAGCTTATTTTCTTAATGCCCGTTATAATGATGCCAATTTCACAGAATGCCGATTTTCACTTTCTGTAAAATCGGCATTATGCAAATCGGCATCGCGGGTCCGTTTTCTCTATCTTTCTTTCTCTCTCTCTCGCTCTCTCCCTCTCTCTCTCTCTCGCTCGATCTCTTTCACTGTCTCTCCCTCTCTCTCTCACTCTGACTCTCTTCGATCCTTCTTTCTCTCTCCCTCGCCAACCTTGTGAGATAGCCTATAATCAGAGAGAGCGCGTGCATTAGAGACAGAGAGAGAGAGAGAGAGAGAGGGGGGAGGGAGAGACAGTGAAAAAGATCGAGCGAGAGAGAGAGGGAGAGCGAGAGAGAGAGAAAGAGGAAGGGAGCGAGGGGAAAGGAGAGAGGGAGAGAGATTGAGACAGAGAGATTTATGATTTTTTATGTCCTCCCAACATCATGAAACCTTGGGCAATGGCCGTGATAAGGCGCGATGTAAAATTCGCAGGCGATCGGCGTCGAATTCCCAGCGTTAAGAAGCCGTTCAAAACTGGATAGGAAACGCGTAATTAAAAATTTGATAAAATTATATGCTTAAAAAATTGTTCTCTACAAGTCCAAGCGAACTCCAAAATAATCCCCCATGCAATCCCGGGTAATACAGTCTTCTTCTCCTCCTTCTTTTTCCACTTCTTCTGCTGGGCCATTCCACCCGTTTCCCCCTTCCATCTGTTTGCCGAGACGTTCTTTTGTGTGCTTTGTGCCCGAAACGCCCGAAACGGCCGTGTTGTGCCGGATTCTGTTTTGTAGCGTCGAGTTCTAAACCCGGCGTTAGGATTCTGTAGCCGTAGCATTACAGCAAGTGCAGGGAGTATCAACTCCAAACTCCATAACTTAAATTTCAAGAATTTATTGCAAAAAATGATAATCGGAAGGCACAAGAACAACTCATATTTTGCTAGGTAAAGTTGGAGGAAGGCCGGGGGACACGTTTTGATTTTTGGAGGTGAACTGAAGATGGGAAAGACACACAACATCATCACCAACAAGTTCAGAGGAAACACGGAAAAACATAGAAATAGTAGATTTTGAGATAAAAACGAAGAAAGCGAGATAGATCAGCGACTAGAGAGTCTCTTTTTGGGATAGCGCGGTGAGAGAAGGACAACCAAAATCGGTCGCAGAAAGCGATAAAGCTTGGCGAGGTGTGGGGTGGGAAAGGATATACAAATTTGTGCAAAGTATGTGTAGATTATTGGTAGATGAACTCGGCGATCTGCGGCTTCAGCAGCTCGGCCTTGGCGAGGACGGCGTGGAAGAGGCCGTCGTTCGTCAGGTCGAGCGACTTGCGGACGTCGGAGAGGGAGAATTGGGCCGAGCGCGCGCCGCATTCTTTTTCGTTTGGGAGTGGCTCACTGAAAATCAAAGTTGGATTTTTAAGGGTATGCTGATAGCTAGGTACTATAGTTTGTAGACTTAAAGGGATGGCGACAGCTCGAAAACCCACCTTGACGCCCGGACAGATTCGATCAGCGCCAGCGCGGAATTCTTGATGAAGAGGAGAAATTGGTTGATGAGGCCCTGGAAAGCGAGAGATAGCGAGAGATAGCGAGAGAGAGAGAGAGAGAGACAGAGAGAGAGAGAAGACCTCACCTTGCGCGCCGAGTCTTCAGGCGGAAGGAGCTCGAGGTGGCGAACGAGCCATCGCACGCACTCGATCGTCTTGACCGGGCTGAGCTCGAGGCGAAATTTACTCCGGGAGGCCGGGCCGAGCTGTTCAAGGATTGACTGGATGCCGTGGAGGTCGAGCTGAAAGCGCGGACTAGATAACACGATCTTAAGACCTTTGAGCATCAGCCTAGGACTGAGCCTAAAATCTTGTGCTCACCTTGCGCTTCAGCAGTCGATGCTTTGAGTAGCTGGACGAGAGGCAGACTTTTTTCCGGTCCAAGTCTATCAGGCATAGTGGCCACTCGCAGCCAGCGCCGTGGAGCACGACTTCGGGGAGTTCTTGCTGAAAATTCGGGATTTAATAAGAGAATATAGTGAGCGAGAGAGAGAGAGAGAGAGAAAGAGAGAAAGAGAGAGAGAGAGAGAGAGAGAGAGAGAGAGAGAGAGAGAGAAACCAACCCTCGGCACGGTCTGCAGCCGTACATACGGCGAGTAGGGCCCATTCTGCGAGCGCAGGCAGTTCCACCGAAATTCGGCCGGGATGAACAGCGCCAGGGTGTGGAGCATCTACAACTCATAAAGTTTTCATAGATCGCTAATTCAATCAACCTTTGCCACCGCCGCGGGATCATCTCCAATCACCACGCAGAAGCCCTGGCTTTGAAGCACGCCGGAAATCGCCTAAATTTGTGCGGTTTGATTAAAGCTGAGGAAGCTATGGCTAAGGCTAAGCCTAGGCTTAAGCCTAAGCCTGTTGTAGTTGTGGGTGAGGTAGACGAAAGGTTTATTCCAGGTGAGGGCAGACCAAGCGGTGGGGGAAAGATACAGAACAATGAGGGGGAGCATCGACAAATGGGGGACAATAGAACCGGAAATGCAGCGTATGCTAATTAGGTATTCGGATCTGGGATGTAGTCCTCCAACATCTCCCTCCTTCAAAGATGAGCGCTGCGGACAGTCGGACTTGAACGAGTTGAACTTGAGGTGGCGATGACGGCTTGACTTGAGGCGCGGAACGAGTGTGGGTGGCCATCAGCATGGGACCATTGAACTTGTCGGTGATGTGGGTGCGCTTGACTTGTCGAGTGGAACACGAGCGTGGCGCATCAAAGTTGGAAACGAACAGTCTTCTTTCGGTCGCGCTTGCCGTCGAGAATGGGTCCGAGGCTTTGCAACTCCTTGGACTTGACGTTACGAGGGTGAACGTCTTCAGCTTGTCCGTCAGCAGTGGGTTGTCCTTGAGCACGCAAGTTGGTGCGATCCGATGACGCTTTGGTGGTGCGTCCAGGGGAGGCCTTCTTGTCCGGGATGGTACGATCCGATGACGTCTTCGTGGTGCGTCCAGGGGAGGTCTTCTTATCCGGGATGTTGTGGTGTTGAGCGGGGTGATGGGGAACACGGGGCACAGGTACATCAAGAGTGGGGGCGAGTACAACAGATGTGGTATCGGTGGCCGTCGACATGTGGTTGGAATAGTCAAGAGGTGGACAAGTGTCCTGCACATTGACATCAGTACTGGGAAGATCGAATTCATCCAGAATATCGTGCAATACGTCTCGAACGTATCGACGACGCAGCTGATTGGCATGTCGGCGCCAAGAATCTCCAGAGGGAAGCTCATGTGGTATCGGTGGCCGTCGACATGTGGTTGGAATAGTCAAGAGGTGGACAAGTGTCCTGCACATTGACATCAGTACTGGGAAGATCGAATTCATCCAGAATATCGTGCAATACGTCTCGAACGTATCGACGACGCAGCTGATTGGCATGTCGGCGCCAAGAATCTCAGAGGAAGCTCAACTCATACGAGACTTTCCAAGTAGCTTGGAAATACGCCCTTCGACCCAGGCTGGTTTGTTCGGCTTTCGATAGTCGCGAACCCAAACCGTGGCGTCGATCTCAAACGATCTCTTACGAGCACCGTGACGCCGGTTGTATTGCTCAACCATCGTCGTCTTCTCCTCTTTTTGAAGAACGACTTGGACATTGCCGTTGCTCGATGGGAGAGCCAAACGCGCAATAGGAGTAACAAGCTTTCTCCCGATAAACAATTCAGCCGGAGAGAACTGTTGTGGCGAAGAGGGGCATGGAGTGGCCCGATACGTTCGCAAAAATACTTGCAACGTTTCCGCATTCGTCGAACCAGCGGCTTTGCTCAGTGCACGCTTAAAGGTATCGACGAAGCGTTCAGCCAAACCGTTCGACTGAGGGTGGAACGGAGGCGTGCGTACATGCTTTATGCCACGCTCCATACAGAACTCTTCGAACTCCTTCGAAGTGAATGATCCCATTGTCCGAAACAAGCGTTTCGGATCTCGAACCTTGAGAAGATGTCTCTCAACTGGGCAATCGTCGTACGACTGGTGGCGACCTTACAATCGTAGATCTCTGGCCAACGAGTAGGCATCAACGAATACCAGGTACATTCTCCCGTCAATGGGACCTGCGTAGTCAATATGTACGCGTTCCATCGGACGATTGGGAATAGGCCAGGGGGTCAATTCACTTTTCACAGGCATCTTCTGCGCTTTCTGGCAGCCCTCGCATTCTCGGACGATGCGGTCGATGTCTGTATCCATGCCGATCCAATACACATATTGTTTCGCAAGGAGTTTCATTCTGGTCTGGCCAGGATGTCCTTCGTGGAGCATTTTCAGGACACGCGATTGAAGTCTCTTCGGGACGACAACTCGCTCTTTCAGGAATAGGCAATCCTTGTGAATTGACAAGTTGGAAACGAGACTTTTGAAGGCGTACAAAGACGAGCCTGGCAAACAGTCTGGGAAGTTTCCACTTTTCAGATATTCAATCACAGTGCCAAGATGGTAGTCCTGCTCCGTTTGTGATGCAATTTCCTTGTGCGAAATTGGAACTCGGCTCAGTTTTTCCTCAAAACTGCTGATACGTCGATTTCTATCTGCGAAATAACGACGTCTTCGTCAGGTTCAGCTTTTGGCGGAATAGACGGGAAAGCGCATCCGCTTGACCGAACTTGGTCGTGTTACGATATTCGATGGAGAAATCGTAGTTGTTCAACAACAAGCACCACCGCTGCAATCGATTTGCGGTGTGCTGCGGAATGCCTTTTTTCGACCCGTATATTGGCAAAAGGGGCTTGTGGTCCGTCAGGAGCACGAAACGCCTTCCATAGATGTATCGATGGAAGCGCCGAATCGCGAAAATGAGGGCCAAGCCTTCCTTTTCGATCTGGCTGTAGTTCTTCTCTGCCACAGTCAATGCCCTGCTGGCATGCGCGATGGCCTTTTCCGACCCATCCGCGAATCTGTGAGTGATGACCGCCCCAAGACCCTGCTCACTGGCATCAGCGGCGACGACAATGGGTAACTTGGCGTCATAGTGACAGAGCAACAAGTCGGAGATGACAATCTCCTTGAGCGACTGGAAAGCCTTTTCGCAGTCCTCATGCCAGACAAACTTTTGTCCTTCCTTTTCAACTCGTCAAGCGGGCGCGCATCTGCCGCATACGAGGAATGAATGACTGGTAAAATGATACCATGCCCAAAAGCTCTCAACTTCCTTGAGCAGGTAGGGATGGCATACTTGCTATCGCAGCCGTGCGTTGGCCATCCGGCCTTCGGCCTTGGGCATCAAGAATGAAGCCAAGATACTTCACCGAAGGCTGGCCGAACGAGCACTTTTCCATTTTGACGCGCAATCCGAACTCTTGGATTCGCTCAAATAAACGACGGACCCTGTCGTCATGCTCCTCCTGGTTCCGGCCGGTGATCAACAGATCATCCAGGTAGGCAGCGGTCCCGTCCAGGCCTGCGATCAAGTTATCCACGATCTTCTGGAATATTCCGGGTGCGTTTTGACTCCGAATATCAGCCTTTGATATTGGAACAAGCCCTTATGAGTGTGGATTGTCAGGTATTCTTGGCTCTCAGCCTCAACCTCAATCTGTAGGTACGCATCTTTCAGATCAATCTGCGAAAAGATCTGTCCACCATTCAGCTTGGTGAAGATGTCTTCGGCTGTTGGGAGCGGATGATGGTAATCCTCCAACGCCTCATTCAAGCCTGTGGAGAAGTCACCACAAAGTCTCATGGTACCGTCCTTCTTCTTGACTGGTACGACGGGCGCGGCCCACTGACTGTAAGTGACCGGTTTGAGGACCGTCAACTGTACAAGTCGGTTGATTTCCTTCTCAATGGCAGCTTCCATTGAATACGCGACCCGTCGGAACGGTAGGAAAACTGGCTTTGCATCAGGCTTCAGCTGAAGCTCAGCCTTGGCCATGTGCTAAGCCCAGTCCATCTTGGAAGACTTGGGTACTTGGACCAGCTCCTTCTCGAGCATTGACTCTTTCAGTGCGACCTTGTTCACGCACAGCTCATCGAAGCACGAAGCGAACTGTGGCAACTGATTTATCCAATCAAGCCCCATCAATCTGATGTTCTTCGTGACAAAGCACTTGCCATGACCGACAATGCCTTTCACTTCGAAATTGGTATCGGCTTCCTTGCACTAATTGGACCGCCATTTGCAGCTCGTAATTGAATATTGGATGGAATCAGCTGGGGGCAGTTCAATTTGCGCCAAACAGCTTCATCGATGATGGTGACGGCTGCACCAGTATCAGTTGCAAAGTGAAGCGAACGCCTTCGATTGAGATCTCGACGTCTTTCCGACTCGAGTCTACGGCATTGATTTGGACCACCATGTTCACCTTCGATTTCCAATCTTTGGCTTCGGGATTTTTCGAATGCTTCGAAAAATTCGCACCGCGAATATTGCCAGGGTCTGCGCGACACTCTCTTGCCCAGTGTCCGCTCTTTCCACAACGATTACAGTTGTCATTCGCTTGTCTCGCGGGGACCGATCATGGTTTCCGGTCGCGACGAGTAACCCTTGCTAGAGGTTGGCTCTCGCTCGCGTTTCAATTCTTTCGGAAACCGATGCTGGTGAACTGGTTCACGTTGGCATTTGTATATTCTGCTCAACGACCATATCCATTCAGGGAACTTTGCTATCGCATTCGCGTAGCAAATCGCTCAACTTGACACCATTCTTTGACTCCAGAATGTGCAACAGTCTCTTGCGGATCTCGATTTTCCTGATCGGAAAGTCAGCAACGAACAACAGACATTTCGTCTCGTCCTCGTTCATCTCCTTGACACGACCAAGCTCGTACAGCTTGTTGACGCGTGCTGCGTAGAGTGCATATCCTCGTCGGCTGTTTGGCCACACGGAATGCCAGAAAACGTCGACTGAACTGCGACATTTTCTCACCGAACATGTCTGTCAGCGACTTGATCATGTCGGGATATTTCACGGCAGACAATTCCGTTGGTCTTTTCGTGATCCGCTAGGAGGCTATAGGTTTTGCCATCCAGCATACTGAGAACAAGGTGTTTCTTGTTATCCTCAGTGATGCGCGGTTCCGTGGAGACGAGGTTAACAAACCTCTCGTGCCACTTTTCGAACGTAAGCCCCAAACATGGGTCATACTCGAACCGAACGAGTCGTGAGCAAAGGGCGCTCAGCTCGACCGCATCCAGAGGCCGGAGATGGCTTGGACCTGCGGATTTACCCAGAGGGTCTTCGCTAACTGTGCCCATGTGCGTTTGGGTCGCAGCGCGGTAGGCCTCGAGCTGCGCCTCCATCTTCTTCTCACGCTCCTGTCCTGCAGCCATCATCGCCGTCATCTGCTGCATCATAGCCTTGATCTCGGGGTCGGCCATGTCTTCGAATCCTTGCTCGCCAGTTGTTGTAGTTGTGGGTGAGGTAGACGAAAGGTTTATTCCAGGTGAGGGCAGACCAAGCGGTGGGGGAAAGATACAGAACAATGAGGGGGAGCATCGACAAATGGGGGACAATAGAACCGGAAATGCAGCGTATGCTAATTAGGTATTCGGATCTGGGATGTAGTCCTCCAACAAGCCGAAGTTAAAAAGTTAAGCCGAAGCCTAAGCTAAGCCGAAGCCGAAGCCACCAACCCTGGTCAACAGCTTGTTGTCGGCCAACTCGACGCCGGAGAGCAGTGTTTGGCGGACCTGAAGAACGAATTAAAAATTGTATATATATCTATTTGTGATTACTAAACCTATTTCGAACCAGCTACCTTTGGGAGAATGCCATTTGGCAACAGCGGGTAGCGCTCCAGCGACCCGAAGAAGTTCAGGAGGTGCGTGAACTCGGTGGTCATGCGGATGATCGAGTCCTCGAAGTCTTCCTGCAAAAATAAAAATAAGAAAAAGCGTTTTTCCCAAAACAACTCTGCTCGTCTGCCCTTTCATCAAGAATCTCTGCTAGTCTGCCCTTTCCTAAAGAATCTCTGCTAGCCTTCGCTTTCCTAAAGAATCTCTGCTAGCCTGCCTTTTCCTAAAGAATCTCTGCTAGCCTGCCCTTTCCTAAGGAATCTCTGCTAGCCTACCCTTTTCCTAAAGAATCTCTGCTAGCCTTCCCTTACCTCTAACAACGACGCCTTGATGCGCGGTACAATGTCCGACATGATGCCCTCGAAAACTTGCTCTCGTTGCATGAACCATTCAAGTCTAAAAATTCACGTTTACTTAAAAACATGAGTAGTATTAAAAGTAATTGAAGATGAATTTTTAATATAAAAAATATTCACTTTTTATGCGCCATCAACAGCGAGAAGGCGTTCATCGTGTGCATGTCCTCGTCGCTGTCCACCCACGGGAGCGAGAAGAGGAACGAGACGGCGAGGAGGCTAAAATCGTTTGAATTAGAATAGGTAAATACGTTTTTAAGTGATAAATTATCTAAATTCCGTTAATTAACTAAAAAGTAAATAGATTGCAAAATTAAAAGATATAGAAATTTTATTCAAATCTTTTATTTTTTATTTAAAATTTCTGTACTTTTTCTTGTAATACCAATTTTTTTAGCAGTATTCAAGGTACAATTTTTAATTCGGTTTAGTTAAATCTTTTTTAACTGCTAAAATATGTAAATTCCGTTAATTAATTACAAGGTTAATATCAACATTAAACGAAATAGAAATGTTATTATAATTTGTATTTATTTGCCTTTAAATTTATTATTTTGTTTATTTCTTTATGTAACACTAATTTTTAGCATTATTTAAGGTATATTTTGCTTAATATGATTTAAATTAGCCTGATTTTTCAAAATTACCTCCGATCCGGCACGCACGTAATTTTGACAATCAGTGGATTTGAGGGGAGTTGCGTGCTAAAATGACTAAATTATTAAAGGAATCCACAAGGCTTATTTATCGATTTGTGGCATTTCCATTGCGTAACCGGATGCGCAAAAGTGATCCGCACCTGCAAATCTGCTCGGCGAGCACGAACTTGGCGATAAAGCTCTCGTCGGAAGGTTGGTCATCGGGCGGGTCGAGGTGTACCTCGGACTCCTCCCCGTCGGTCGAATATCGCTTTCTGAATCGTGGTAATTGTCAATTTTACATATAATTTGGCATAAAAGTTTTTTTAATTTTAAATCTGCTAAAAATTTAATTTTTAACAACGTAAAAACGTTCTTTCGCACTATCGGGGGCGGGGGAGGGCACGAACTTGTTTGTATGGACTAGAAATGCCTAGTAACTCAATAGAAAGTGTTTTAACAGTTTTATTTGTAAAAATAAACATATTTCAACTAGAAAAACTATCTAAAAGCTTGAAAAAATTTTAAAAAGTCGAAATTTTGGTAGAAAGCCGTTTTTCATCGAAAAATCCCTATTTGTGATATTTTATAACACAAGATTTGCAAGGGGTTCACGTTTAGGGAAAAAAAAGGTTTAGAACACTTTTACCATTTATATTTGAAAAATTGGAATGGAATTTAACCCCGATAACGCCAAAGAACCTGCAAAAAATATCGGTTCCGTGCTGAAGATTTAAATTTTAATTTTTTAACTAAATTAGAAAGTTCATAATTCTTACTTGAAAATGCTGTTCTCCATAATCGACAGCTCGAGCAACTTCTCGGTCGCCTGGGCCGCTGGTGAGTTGCAAAAGGCGCTGAGGTCCGAGTGGGTGGAGGTGGTGCCGGCGATGCCCGAGTCGAAGCAGGACATTAGTTCTGGAATTCTCTCTCTCTCTCTCTCTCTCTCTCTCTCTCTCACTCTCTCGCAGGGGCAAGCTAGCAAAAACGATTTCCAACGTCCTACCTGGAAGCCTATTCCCATCCTGCTCATCCGAGAATTCATCGTCGGCTTGCGCATCTACCGATTCGTCCATGAAATCGGACCGCCGAATCAATGGCGACGCTTCCGGATCCGGGCGGCTCAACACCGTGTTTCCGCTCGAATGAGACGTCGATACAGTCGCAGGATCGGAGGCCTAGAAATTTTATTATCGTTTTTATTGCACAATTTCATCGTAATTGCAATTTTTCAAAGCATTTTTTAACCATAACTTAAAAGTTATTATAGTTTTCGGCTTTAAAGTACGTACCGGATGCAGCTCTTCCACGACCGGATCCACAGGCGAAGATTGGTTCGGCGAGTCGTATTGTGGTGAGGTGAGTGTGCTCTGGAATTTATTGGGATGTTTACTTTCAATTTTATTACTGTATTTTACTACTTTACTTTATTTATTACTTGGTAATGATCTATTGCACATTTTAGCATATTTGTATTTATTTAAAAGTATTTATATTGTCTTTAGTTAGGCCTAAACCCACCCCTCGACTTTTTGCCGCCAGGGACCGCAGCTCGAAGCTAGAGCCACTTTCGTCGAGCATCCCGCTCGATTCGCTTTCCTAAATAGCTCTATCTCTGGATTTTTACTTTTTTGCTCATGCACAGGCACAATTTTGCTACTATAATAGACAATTTCTACACTATTTTTGCTATTAATAAACGTAAAAAAGTATAAAACTTCGTTCGACCACCCTAAAAAATGGGTTTTACGATTAAATCGGCGATTTTCAACGACAATTAAAACTTCTACGCCTTTTCTAAGTTTTTTCCAACGAAAAATACTTAAATTACACCAAGAAGACCCACAATCATCGACGTATTTGCAATCGTATTCGTCCCCTCCGTCGCCGTGCTCCGACTATCCGTCATGTAGTCGTCCAAAAATTGGCCCATTCCGCCCTTGAAAGTCACTAAAATTGAATTGCTATTTGCAATTCGCTAGCCGAACTCACAAATTGGCGACGAATTGTAGATGTCCAACCCGGTGTCAATCTGGATCTCATCCGACGTGGTGAGAAGCTGATGCTAAAGATCATTTAGCGTAGGATTCGCAAAAACTTGCATCATTCCCCGTCAAACACACCTTCAGCGGGTCGTCGATATCCTCAAATTGCACCGAATTCGCCGAGAGGGACGACTCGTTGAGGGAATGCGTTTCAGAAAACTAAAACGGCGGCGATAAGCGTATTTTTTGGTCCTACCTCTTCACCGCTCAAATTCACGGGCGTCAGCAGGCCGTCGTTGTGGACGACGTCCCACACGTATTTTAATGCAGGACCTAGAATTGTCGCTTTCATTTATTTTTCGTTATCGGAAGTTTTTTGTAAGGGCTTATTAAGAAATTGCTGTCTTTCATACGAAAAAAACCTTGAAAAATACATCCGGAGTTGATCAAAAAGACTTATTTTCGGCCGAAAATGAACTCAATAAAGCTTCGCTGTTTTTAAAGCAGAACAACCAGTGGAAAGTTTTACGGAGGAGAAACTTATAGTTTTAAGCCAAAATTCAAACCAACCCGACATAAAATCGAACGAGCTCCACACGATTTTCGTGATGCCGCACGGGTCGCTGATTTTGAGGGGCAGGCGCTCGGCGCATCCGGCTTCTTCTTCCTGAAAGCTTCATTATTTAGTCACTTTTCTTCCCCCACCTCTTTCATCGCCTCATAGGCCCGGAAATACTCGTCGGCCTCCATCTCGACTGGAGGCAGGTCCTTACCTGAAATTGCAAAATATTTATCAACAATCAACGCGAGAATGAAAACACGAAAAGCAAGGAAAAACTCGAAAAGGCCACCGGATAATAGGACAACAAAATTCGAGACCCGTAGAAAAAATAGGCGTGGAAATCAATAGAAATTTAGCAGAATTATACGTGGGATCGAAAAATCAAGAAAGAGCATCTAAAAATGGTCAAAAAAGCTTGTCGAATTAAATATCCGCTAGAGAAGCTAAAAAAAAACACATTTTAAAACGGCAATCATCAACAGAAATTAGCGATTGTGTGAAATTGTGATCGTCATTCTTCAGCGGCGCCCCTCAAGCCACTTCCGACTTCTTCACCGGCGCTATGGACAGGGTCTCGAACTTCATGAACATGTCCGGCTCGTAGATGACGCGCACGATCAGCGAGCAGGAGGGGCACGTGGCAATGTCCTCGCCGCCCTGGAAAAAAAAACAGAAAATCTTAAAAAATGAAGCTGCTAACCTCCAAAGCCTCCTGTGTGATCTCAAAACGATCGCCACACGGGCAGGGGTAATGATAGACGCCGGCGTCGTCGTCGAACTCAAAATCCTCAATCTCCACCTCGTCGTGGAATACTTGGGCGGCCGACGTGGTGCTGTAAAAAAATATGATTAATCGGTTCTTTCGCATTATCGGGGGAGAAAAATTTGTTCTCGGGTAATAAACGCAAAAATCTTACAAGTTGTTGTTAAAAATATCGATCTTCCGACCAAATTTCAGCTTTTTGAAATTTTTTAAAAGATTTTAGAAAGTTTTTCTAGTTATAAACTGGTTTTATTTTACTAAAAACATTACGAAAATCATTCCTATTAAGTCACTAGGAATTTCTAAATTAAAACAAAACAAATTAACTTCAAATTTTTAAAAAATTTTAAGTTTTAAAGTTTTTTTCTAAATCGTTTCGAATTTAAAGATAACAGCATATTACTAAAACAAAATTATACTAACATCAAAGGCCAAGAAATTTATTCTAATATAAAAACTACCTCTTTTGTTCCTCGACTTTCTTCGGCGGCTCTTCCTTTACATTGGTTTGTTCCTCTTCTTTCTTGATCTTCGAAGCTGGCTCGGCTATCCTAAAAAAAGGCAAGATATAAATAATTCAGACAATTACAATCTTTCATCGGCTCCGGAATCCTCAGAAGTGGTCTCCTGGCGTTTGGGCTCGTCTGCCATTGCTCCTGAAATAATTTTATGCAAAAATTCAAGTTTCGGAGCAGGATCAACGTGAAAGAAAACCCGAAAATCATCAACAATTAACAAATGGGGGCAAATAACAAGGAAGTGAAGCTAATGATACTATATCTAAATCCTACATTTTCTAAAAAGTGCTCTAAACAACACGCAACGTTCTAGGAAAGTAATTCTATAAGGAAAATATAGACAAATCGAGGGTATAGATAGAAAACAAAGATATTTAAAACAATCACGACTATTGCCCTAGCGCTTCTTTGATAGTATCGGCAATCTGCACGCGCTCTTCCTTGTTATGCCGCTTCCAGCTGCTCTGCTGGTTATACCAAAAGCCGCGCTCCTCCGAATTCGATTCCGTGTATTTCACCTTGGAAATGTGGTTGAACAGGGCCGACTTCCAATCGCCGCGACTCGTGTAGACCTCCTTGAAGATCCGGCCGGCGCTTTGTATCGGCACATATCTGCTCCCGTACAATTTCATGTACTTTTCCAGCGGGAAGAAGCGGATATCGACCTCCAGGGGCGGCAAATGCTTTCCCCGTCTCGAAACTTGATTCAAAAGTTCGCGAAATGCACCAATAGACTCCTTACGCTGATCGAAGGTCACCGGCAGGATATAGGCATCTGCGTCGAGGGGGCCCTCCAGCATTTTCCGGGCATGCTTGCTGATATAGACGATTTTCCGACAGTCTGCGAACGTCTCGAGCAGCGGCGCAGATGAGAGCGGCGGCAAAAATTTCTGGTCCTGATAGCTGGACATGAATTCGCCGAGGTGCTTCTTGAGGAGGTCGTCGATGTTCGGGGGCTTATTAAAAATCCGCATGTTGAGCGGGTATGTTGTTTCCAGCTCCTCTGCCACAAACATCCCGGCCTGGCGCATCATTTGCCCATGACTAACTTGTGGATCCCGCAAAAACTGCAAATCAAGCCCGATAATGGGGCGATCCGATCGCGTGGCCGCGTAGAATCTGGACCCGATCACGGCCGACATTCGCTTGCTATTTGGGTTCTGGATCAGCGTGTACCCGCCAAGTCCAGTCCGATATTCCCCGGCTGCAATCCGCTTCTCGGCCTCGTCAGCCTGCTTATACTTCTCGACGTTCGCCTCCTTCCGCTGCTGCTCCTTCAGCTCATCTTTATACCGGCGGCGCTGTTTTACAGCGATAAACTCGAGAAACTGCACCCGTTTCTGAAGCGTGGGCAGCTTGAGCTCGTTCGAATACTGCTCCCAATCCCGGGGCGTCATTTTTCGAGGTACCTTGTTGGCCATGTAGACGTACAACTTCAACTCCTCGAGCAGCTTCTCCACGTGCTTTTTACGTTTAGCATCGAGGGAGGCGAGGAACTCGGGCGTCGGCTGCAGGGCTTTTAGGGCCGTTTCGAAATCGACGTTGATGCCGGGCGTGTAGTAATCGGGCGGAGACCCAGTTGGTGCTGCTGGCGCTTCATTGCTGGTCGATTGTAGGTACGGGGATGTGAGGAAGGACCTTCGTATTGCAAACGCCGGCGACAACAGCTTCTTGATCATTTGGAGACGGCCTGGAAAAGGTAGGATTAGCATTTAGGGTTCTAAAGTATGTTCCAGACATTAAAAGGAACATTTAGAACAACTTCAAAAATCAATCGAATAATTAAAACTAATTTAAACTATGTATCTTTTATTTACACAAAAATGTTTGGCACATTGAAAAGGAGGTAGACGACGCGGCGCGCCTATCGACGCGGGTTGGGAAATTCATTGTGTAAGGCTTTGTCGAGTAAAAAAGTTAAAAAATGCATTGAAAACTATTAAAAAAGTAAGGGAATAGTTTCTATATATAAAAATAAAGAATATATAAAGTAATATCATACGTTTTTATAGCTCCATTTTCTTCGACGCTCGTATTTTGCTGCTGTTTTTAAGTAACCATTTTATTACTCTCACACACACACAACACCCAAAAGTAATATAACATAGAATAAAATAAGATAAACGCGGAGCAAATCGTGATAAAACATAGAATTATTCATATTTCGCGTTGATATAGACGGAAATCTAAGGCAGCGAAATTCTGGTGTGGGGCGGGGCGGCGCACTCGTATTCGCGGGGTTTTTGGGACAGAATTAACGAAATCCGTTGAGAATTTCGCTATTTGTTAATGATTATTGCATTAGAATTAGCACAAATAAAAACCAAGATAAGAAAAAGGGAGATAAAACGACTTCTGGAATGTTTTGGGGCAATTTTTGAGATTTTGGGGGCGCTCCGTGGGTTTTGGGGGATTCATGAGAACGGGAACAACTTGGAAAAAGGCAAGTTTGGACGGGTAAATATAGGAATCAAAAAGGCAAAATTCTGATCGATAAAATAGATTATTTCTTGTAATTTTGGCGATATTTAATTACATGATTAATTGAAATAAATTTATGATTTGAATATCCGCTTTTCGGCAAAAAAATTAAACTTTTAGAATCAGTTTTTAAAATTTGAACTTTTGATTTAAAGTTCTACTTTAAATTTTAGCGTTAGTTAATTTTAAATATTTTAAAACAGGCTTTTCTAACAGCTTTTAATTGAATTTTCATTGATTTCAAATTTGAACTTACGCTTTTGGCCTTCTTGATTCCTTTAAAACGCAAAAATCATAGCAGAGATGGGGAAACGTGGAATGTATTTCTTTTTTCGGGAACCGTATCGCTTTTGCGGAATTTTTGGAAGGGGGTAAAGCTTAGAAAAAGTTACAAAAAAGGCTGGCGGGCTGAAAAGTCAAGATTACATCGCTGGGAGCTCGAATTGCACAACTTTTTGAGAAAGTTAGAGAACGAGAGAGGCGAGAGAAAGAAAAAAAGAAAAAATAAATCCTGGAAAACAGGAAAACGTTAATACGGCATGAACTTGTCACGTCGGGCACAGGTGCGGCACACGGCGACGGTGAGGAGCGAGAGGCAGAGCACCTGAAAATATGCGAATTAGTGGAATATCTGGGGGTTTTTTTGTGACAAATTTTCACCATCCCTCTAGAGGTCCTAAAGAATCCCTGCTCGTTGCCCTTGAATTTAAAAAAGAGCTGTCAAGCATCCTTTAAAGATGTCAAAGAATCTTTGCTCGTCCTCACCGAACTTGTGAAAACAAGGTGTCCAGCTCCCTTTAAAAAATAGCAAAGAATCTCTGCTGGTTGCCCCCGAATTCGTGAAAATTAAGGTGGCACGCCTGGCTTAAAAAGCTCTAAAAATCCCTGCTCGTTGCCCCATCCTGTCGATCTCTCTGTGTGTCTTTTTCTGTCTCTCTCACTCTCTCTCTCTCTCTCCCACTCTCTCTCGTTCTCCACTCACCAGCAAGAGCACGAGGGCCCAGATGGAGAACATTGGCAGGCAGACATTGTTGTTTGTGGCTGGCGGGCCGGCCGGGGCGCTGGTGCTCATCAGATGACCGTGCTGGCCCAACGGCTCCGGTAGGTCTGAAAATCGGGCTTAAAGGATCATTGAAGCGAAAATTTAAGTAAAATCCACAGCCGATTGTCTTTAAAGAACCTTTTAAGCCAAATTCCTCAATTCCTTACCGTAATCCCGGTCCAGGACCGTCAACTCGGGCGATGCAATGTCGACGTCGACAGTTGGCGGCGTGTCCCGTCTCTGAAAAAAACAAATGCTAGTGCTAAGCCTGAAGCCTAAGCATAAGCTAAGCCTAAGCCTAAGCCTAATACTAACTCAAGACACGTTTTTGTGACAAAACTTACCTTAATCTCGCGTCTAGGTCCGGCCTTTGCCGTTGGCTTCTTGTCGCCGGCCAGCACCTTGATAGTGGGCACGTCGTGCTCGGAGCTGATCTCCAATCCGCTGCCCTCGTCCACGATCTCGGTGTCGTTGTACTTCTTGGCGGAAAACTCGTTAAGGGCGGCCGGGGTCGGGAAGGGTTTTTCGGCTCGGAGTACTGAAAGTTGGACATAGTCTTGGTCTCTCTTTCTCGATCTCGCTCTCTCTCTCTCTCTCTCTCTCTCTCTCTCTCTCTCTCTCGTTCTCTCTCTCTCTCACCTTGAGTCGTAGGAGTCCTAGTCGTCATTGAACTCCTCCGTGTCGTCGTAACCGGCGGCAATGAGGTCGTCTGGAACACGATCGTCGTCTTTCCATCCGTTACGTCATGCACCGTAGTCTGTACGTGCGTAGCCTCCGGTACGGTCGTCTAAAACGGAGCGTTTCGTACTATCATCTAGGCAAGCTAGCAGAAAACTTAGCGAAAAACCAGCTGACCTTGGCGGAGTTGGCGGTGGGGATCAGATGCTCGGTAGAAAGTTCCTCATCTACCGTCTTCTTCTCGGAGCTGTCGACTGTTTCCTTGCTTTCAGAGATGGCTGAAAGGGTTACGGTATTTTCGGGGTGTCGCGGCCCTTTAAAGCTAAAAACGAGGCCTAAGCCTAAGCCTAAGCGAAGCCTGGGCTTGCCTAAGCTAAGCCGAAGCCTAAGCCTAAGCCGAAGCCTAAGCCTAAGCCTAAGCCTAAGCCTAAGCCTAAGCATAAGCCTAAACCGAAGCCTAAGCCTAAGCCTAAGCCTAAGCCTAAGCCTAAGCCTAAGCCTAAGCCTAACGCCTAAGCCTAAGCCTAAGCCCAAGCCTAAGCCTAAGCCTAAGCGTATAGCCTTCCAACTTACGCCTTTGCGGGTTGAAGTCGTCCAGCGCGTTCGTCCCGGCGGTGATGATATTCGCCTTGGCGTTCGCACCACAGCGAGGCGGCTAAAAACCCAAAAATTTTGCTAAAGATTGACCTCCCTACCGTAATCCCGCTGCAATCGTTGCTCTCATTGGGACCAAGTGGGCACAGCTTGATCTTGCAGTTGAAGTAGACTTGCTGGATGTCCGGGAAGTTGAAGGCGGACGAGGGCTGAAAGGGGAGTATGCTTAAGCTAAGTCCAAGCCCAAACCCAAGCTTAGGCGAGGCTTAAACCTAAGCATAAAAGCCTACGCCTAAGCCCGACCCTAAGCCTAAACCCAAGCCCAAGCCTCAGCCTCTGCCTAAGCTTGGTTTTTTACCTACCGTAAAAGTCTTGGTCAACTCCTTCGAGTAGGTCAACTCGGGCATCAGGAATGGGTCGAGGGAGCAGCTGAAAAAAATAATATAGTATTTTTTGAGTTCAATTTTTTTTTGAAAGGGACTAGTAAGCTTGAGAATCGACCACTCGGTCTACTAGGTCTCGACAACTATACGACAACTACTTTTCCATTTGATTTCTGCTCAAAAGCCAGATTTCTACGGATATAAAAACAAGATTAAAACGTCTTTTAGCTTGTCAAGTAGCTGCCGAGGGCTAGTAGAGATAAAGGGTCGCTACTTGGCCTCAATGGCCTTTTAAAACAAAAATTAAACCTAGAAACGCCCAAAAATTACCCATTCTCATCAATAACTGGCACTTGATTTCCGGATTGGCCGTCGTAGACGACGCAGGAGTGGATGAGCATGGCAAATGCGTCCGTTGGGCACTCCCACACATGGTAGATTGGGTCTCCTGAAAATAAAAATCAGGCTCAATTCCGCTCACGCCCGCAAGGATTTATCTCTCTCTCTCTCTCTCTCTCTCTCTCTCTCTCTCTCTCTCTCTGTCTCTTTTCTCACTCTCATTTTCTTTCCCCAACTTCCTAAGAATCCCTGCAGGCTTGCTCTAATTTTTCACCCACAAAAACCTAACGCTCCAGCTCCTTAGCCTCAAGAAGCGAGACTGAAGTGGTCTTCGCTTTCCAAAACCGCGTTGCTTTTCAGAAACCGGCTATCTCTCACTCTCTTTACCATTGGTCTCTCTCACTCCTCGCCCTATCCTCCCTCTCTTACTCTCTCTCTCTCTCTCTCTCTCTCTCTCTCTCTCTCTGTCACACTCTCGCCTGTACTTACCGACTTTCACCCGCTGCACATTCGGCCCGTTAATAGAATCCTTGTGTAGGGTGTACTGGCAAACCGGGGCCTCCATCTCCTCGTCGATCGTTTGCGGGGGAAGCTCGCTGAAAAAGTTAAGTAGGTACAGTAATCAGAAGGGTAAAAATTTCTTCAGAATCTCTGCTAGCCTGCCCCTTCCATTCCCTAATAATCTCTGCTAGCCTGCCCCTTCCATTCCCAAATGATCTCTGCTAGCCTGCCCCTTCCATTCCCAAATGATCTCTGCTAGCCTGCCCTTCCATTCCCAAATGATCTCTGCTAGCCTGCCCCTTCCATTCCCAAATGATCTCTGCTAGCCTGCCCTTCCATTCCCAAATGATCTTTGCTAGCCTGCCCTTCCATTCCCAAATGATCTCTGCTAGCCTGCCCTTCCATTCCCAAATGATCTCTGCTAGCCTGCCCTTCCATTCCCAAATGATCTCTGCTAGCCTGCCCTTCCATTCCCAAATGATCTCTGCTAGCCTGCCCCTTCCATTCCCAAATGATCTCTGCTAGCCTGCCCTTCCATTCCCAAATGATCTCTGCTAGCCTGCCCTTCCATTCCCAAATGATCTCTGCTAGCCTGCCCCTTCCATTCCCAAATGATCTCTGCTAGCCTGCCCCTTCCATTCCCAAATGATCTCTGCTAGCCTGCCCCTTCCATTCCCAAATGATCTCTGCTAGCTTGCCCTCGACTCACTTGACGTTCATCTGCGTGCCGACCGATTTGTCCGTCTCCATGTAGAAACAGTGGACGTGGTAGGCGCGGTCGACCTGAAAGTGGAATATATTTTCAATTTTGGGCTACAAATTGAATTTTATCCTATTAAATCGGGGTTTTCATACCTTCGTAATAAAAAGCGGATGCAGCTGCACCATCACCGTCAACGAGTACGACATGCCGCGCTTGGGTTGGACCTGGAATGGATAATTTTCCTCGAGAATCTTCGCCAGTTTGTCTATTTCCTCGAGGATCTCTGCTAGCCTGCCCTTTCCTAAAGAATATCCGCCAGCCTGACCTTGATTTCGCGTGTTTTTCCACGCATCAAGGCCCGTTTTTCGAGGATATTAAAGGTAATGGCCGAGAGTGGCATTTAGAGCCCATTTCCCGGCACCCTCGGCCCGTTTCGGCCATAAAGCACGGTTTATAGACCGTTCTCTCTCCCCCCCTCTCTCTCTCTCTCTCTCTCTCTCTCTCTCTCTCTTCCCTTTTCTGGGGCACCACCGGGCACCACATAAGAAATTATTCGACCCGAATTAGCCTCCGGGGGATTTTCAAGGTCGAGACTGTGCGGTCTACCATAACGGTTAGCGGGCCGTGTAGCGGAAAGAAACGGAATTGGGAGTTTTTAAAGGCTCGTGGAAAGCATAGCTCATTTCCTCGAGCGTCTCTGCTTGCCTGCTCTTGAAATTAAGCAATTTTGCGGGGCAAATGATCTCTGCTAGCTTGCCCTGACATCGGAATGGTTGCAAATTTTTCCAAGGATCTCGGCTAGCTTCCCCTGCTTGGCCCGGCTCTCCAGGGATCTCTGCTAGCTCGCCAGGATCTGAATAGCCGCAGATGGCTTCTGCTAGCCTGCCCTTTCCGCAAATTTCCGCATTTCCTCAAACATCCCTGCTAGCCTCCCCAATCAATCTCCCAATGTGAATGCAAGTTCACCCCCTGATTCCCTTACCGGGTCTAGGGCGTGCGAAATAGGTAGGTCACCCTTTAGAATGGAGCCCTTCCTCCTCCTGGTTTCGACCCTCTTCCCGGGAATGGACTGTTTCAAGGGGTTTCCGAGGGATGTCCCACAGACCGTCATTCCGGATTCCCGCGTACTACTCGACGCCTTCCGAGCAATCCTGTCCCAACCGCTACCCTCAGGCATGCGACTCCCATTAGAGAGTGAAACTACAGTTTCAAATGAGCAAAAGAGCATGTTAGAGAGAGAGAGAGAACGATGAAGATACAGAGTGGGAGAGAAGTAGAGGGAGAGAGAGGTAGGTAGCGGGAGAGAAAGAGGGAGAGAGATCTCAAATCTGCTGTTGTGTTGGAATGAACAGCCTAGCATAGAGTTCTGAAGACACCAACTTCGATCCCGCGAGGATCTAGGCAAGCTAGCAGAGATTCTTGTAGAATTTGCCTGCTAGCACGGGTCTTTTTAAGGAAGTCTAGCAATCCATGCAATCCATGGCAAGCTAATAAAGACCGTTTTGGAAATAGCCCAGATCGAGAGTGATCACAAGCTAGCAGCGATTCTTTGACGAGTGGGCTAGCTAGCAGAGATTCCTGCGGACGCAAAGTCCCCCTTTAGAATCGTGACCAGAATAAATCCCCACCTCTCGTTTCCGGTTGACATTACAACGGTCAAAGTTGAAGGTGACGTGGGTGCTGTTACGGTAGGAGCATCCTTCCTAAAAATAGGATTTTGAGTTTCTTTTATTCTATAATTTTCATTTTTTTCAATTTTCAATTGTTTTTGGTTTTGTACAATTTTTTGGATTTTATGGATAAATTTTTTATTATTTCTGAAATTACCTTGTTGAAGTGGTTCTTCGCAAAGACGTAAGATGGCGCTCCCTTCTCCGTTGAGACATCGAGCGTGATCGCGCCGTGTTCGCATTGAATTTTTGGAGAACCTGAAATATTCGAATTTTTGGTGATTCTGGATTCCGAAATGATCTCTGCTAGCCTGCCCCTTCCATTCCCAAATGATCTCTGCTAGCCTGCCTCTTCCATTCCCAAATGATCTCTGCTAGCCTGCCCCTTCCATTCCCAAATCATCTCTGCTAGCCTGCCCCTTCCATTCCCAAATGATCTCTGCTAGCCTGCCCCTTCCATTCCCAAATGATCTCTGCTAGCCTCCCACCCGTGTTTTTACGCTACCCCGGTTGTTTTGCACCTCAAATCCGGGCATGACATAGAAGGGAAAGTCTGACTTTGAACGTACAGAGGGGAAAATGGGCCAAATCCGTGGCGAGGGGAAACACCTGTGGTGGGGCCACACCAACAATTATGGTCTGCTCGAAGGGTAGG
Organism: Mesorhabditis sp. LJ9110; assembly: GCA_038088335.1. Taxonomy (NCBI): domain Eukaryota; kingdom Metazoa; phylum Nematoda; class Chromadorea; order Rhabditida; family Rhabditidae; genus Mesorhabditis; species Mesorhabditis sp. LJ9110. The sequence goes on along the minus strand of JBBGBA010000232.1, from coordinate 23,564 downwards.
GAAAGGCTAGAATTTACAGGGAAAGCGACAGAAAAAGTTGGAGAGAGCGAGAGATAGCGAGTGAAAGTTCTGTGCTGGCCGGCCCTTTCCTAAAGAATCTCCGCTAACCTGCCCCGCGTCACCCCGTGCGTCCCTAATATGAGCACGACCCCGGCCGTTCGATTCCACGACACGCCTAAACCCCCTTGAGCGCGAATTGAGCCACAGCCGGATCAGCCCTCATCCCCCTGCTGGTACCAGCCGAGCATCACAAACAACAATTTGGTGCTCCCGGGCCGCCAAATGAGAATTCAGGAATCGATTGATGGAGCGGCAGGCTAGCAGAAATTCTTCAGGAATTGGCAGGCTAGCAGGGACGATTTAGGATCCAAAAACTCCAAAATTCCGCGACGCACCTGTCAACGAGTTGTCGAACTGGACGGAGGCGTGTAGTAAGCTGGGGAGGAGGAGCAGCAGCTGGCCGAGGCGGTGCATTGCGGAATTCTTCGTGTTAAATTTATCTAGTTGATGTGGCTGCTATTCTATAGGAGATTGCCTGAAAAATGGTAATAAAGAAAGTGCAAAAAATAAACAAAAATATGAAGAAAGAGCACAGAGGGAAGAGGGAAGTAATAAAAAAGAGAAATTTCCCAAATGATCTCTGCTAGCCTGCCCTTCCATTCCCAAATGATCTCTGCTAGCCTGCCCTTCCATTTCCCAAATGATCTCTGCTAGCCTGCCCCTTCCATTCCCAAATGATCTCTGCTAGCCTGCCCCCTTCCATTCCCAAATGATCTCTGCTAGCCTGCCCTTCCATTCCCAAATGATCTCTGCTAGCCTGCCCCTTCCATTCCCAAATGATCTCTGCTAGCCTGCCCCTTCCATTCCCAAATGATCTTTGCTAGCCACCCCTTAAATTCGAGGTTTTTCCGGAACTTTCCGGATCCGAGTTGCAAAATCACCAGGTTCAACCCCTTCAGAAAATGATTGACAGTACAACCCTAAAAATGCCTTGGCACGGTGCCAATCATTTCGTATCGTCGCGCTAGGGGGGAGCGCGCGCCGGGACCCCTAGCCAAGGGCATTCTATAGGGGTTTTGTTCGGTTTTTAGAGCATCGGCAGCGCCGATACTGTCCCACACCCAATAAAAATCTGGAATGACCGCTGTCTCTCTCTCTCTCTCCTTCTCTCTCTCTTGCTCTCTCTCTCTCGCTCTCTCGCTCTCTCTCTCTCTCTCTCTCTCTCTCTCTGGCCTCAAAAGAAGTCCATAAAAAGGAAAAACTCCTGGAGGTCAATATGCTGGCCACAGGTGCCCAAGACGTGAAAAAAGTTTTAAAGGCAAAGAGGAGTGAGTCCACCTGTCATTTTTGAGATTTTGAAGATCTTAGAGTTTTTTAAAGGCACCAGGAAGTCATGATATTTGCTATTTTTGGGATTTTGGACCTTTTCAATAATTCCGGAAGTCAGCAATCCAGCGGTTTTCGGTTTTTAACGCATCGGCAGGGCAGGATACTTGTAATTTTTGACAGTACCGATCTTTTAAAGGGGTTGGCAAGTGAAAATCCTTAAGGGTTCATCGTTTCTGAGCTTTTAAAGGGACCCAGAAGTCAAAAATCGCTCTTTTTTTTCGATTTTAAAGCTCGGGAATCATTTAAAGCATATATTTCTACTTTAAAGGGACGCGGAAGCCAGAAAGTCCTGGGGATTCCGGCACGCTTCCCTTAAAAGGAACGCTGAGCATGACTATGCCTCCAAATTCAGGGTCACCCGGGGCAATGAGCCGAAGAAATGGGGACAGGAGGTAACTCAAGGAAGTCCCAGGAAGGGCTAAATAAACAAAATATCGAGCGAAGAGGCAGGCTAGCAGAGATCATTTGGGAAATTCCAATGGTCTGCGCATTCAGGAGGGGTATCAAGGTTTAAGTAGGGTAAACTAGCAAAGATCATATGTATCATCTGCCCAGGAAGGCCTAAGCTATTCAATTCAACACCCAGGCAAGATAGCACAGTCCATTTGGGAAGGCTGGCGCATTCAGAGAAGGTTAAGGTTTGAAACCAAGTATTCTACGTATCAAAAGCAATCGAAAACCCAAAAAGCAAAAAGATTCTCCCCGGCCGGGAATTGAACCCGGGTCTCGCATGTGACAGACGCGGATACTCACCACTATACTACCGAGGACACGGAGAGCAGGCGCGTGTGGGGGTGATAAGGGATGGGCTGGCTAAGGCCCCTGCCTTCTTCGGTCTAGGCGGAGTGGAAGCCGAGATTTTGGCAAAAGCGGAGTTGGTAGGCTAGCAGAGAATCTTGAGGACGTGATGTGAAATGCAAGATGGGAGGCATGTTAGCAGAGATTCTTAGAGAACCTCATAGAGTTAGAGAGAGAGAGAGAGAGAGAGAGAGAGAGAGCGAAAGAAATTGAGAGAGAGTTTCGAAGGAAAGGCAGGCTAGCAAAGACCATTTGGAACCTGGGGAACTGGAAATCTCTGGCGCGGGCAAGCTATCAGAGATTCTTGAGGAATCCACAAGGCGTCCAAAAAAGACATCGTAAGTTTATTTTCACCTAAGCTAACTGGCACGCTGGCTTTAACAGTTTTAACAGTTTAAGAAGGATAGTGACAACGGTTAGCTATCTTAGACGATAAAATTCTATAAGTTTTGTCTTCAATGCCCCCTGTAAGGCGGCCAGCGATGTACTGTAGCAGACAATCAGATAACAAGAAAGCACCGAAACGGCTTCTCGCCTTGAATGGTGCTGATCCCAGGTAGGGGGGAGGGGGCTGAACGCCCGTTCCCCCCACCTCAAGGGATCGAACCTTACAGTTTCGGGTCAAGGCCCCACCCCCAGGCGGTGCTTCTCTCTCTCTCTCTCTCTCTCTCTCTCTCTCTCCTCAGGCCCCGCCCCTTTTAAGGGAACACCCCAGGGGGCTCGAGGTGGATAATTGGGCCCGTGTGTCTGGTTCACAGGTTAGGGAAGGAAAGTAGCAAGAGTTTCGAGATTCGGAAGAGAGAAAGAGAGAGAGAGCGAGAGAAAGCAAGAGCAAGCTAAAGAAATAGAAAGAGATATAGTGAGATTTAGGCAGGCACATAAGCAGGCTAGCAGAGATTTTTGAAGGGATACCGAAAGTACTAAATCCGACGGGCAAGCTAGCAGTGATTTTTGCGGAAATTCAGCGGTTTGGACATGGGTTTTAGTTATAAGCAAGGCAGCAGCATTGGAACTTTGTATCAGGGCGGGCTAGCAGAGTTGTTTGAGGAAAGTCGGTGAGCACCAGGCATTCCAGGCAATCTAGCGGAGATTATTTAGCAAACGATAAATCGGTTTTTTTTTCCTCTCTCGATCTCTCGCTCTCTCTATCTCTATCTAGCACTTTCTCTCGCCACTGGGTTCTGAATCTCAAAGTTCAGCCCCGCAACCCCAGAATCCCAGCCACTTTGCATTCCGGAGGGCGTAAATTGGGATAGGCACGTACTTTCCACACTCCAACCATTTAAAGGGACACGCGACTTTCCATTTCTCGACCGCCACCCGTTAATAAGCCATTGACCGAAGTTGCCCTGGATTCGCGAAAGTTACTCATTCTCTCTCTCTCTCTCTCTCTCTCTCTCTCTCTCTCTCTCTCTCTCTCTCTCTGTCTCTCTCTCTCTGTCGCTCTCTCTCTCTCTCTCTCCTCTCTCTCTCTCTCTCTCTCTCTCTCTCTCTCTCTCTCTCTCTCTCTCTCTCTCTCTCTCTCTCTCTCTCTCTCTCTCTCTCTCTCTCTCTTTGCTCTCGCCTCTTACATAATCAGGGTCAAGTCCCCTCCATTTGCATGGGACGCACCTCGTCGCTAAATGGACCGCATTTCCGGACTGTCTATAGGTGTGTAACGGAATGACTTGTAGGTCGAGAGCCGGCGAGTAGTCCAAGACACAACTTTGACACAGTGCATTCACAACGCGGAAGGGGAATGTTGTGGAATGTCTCAAGGGGTTGGGGCGGAAGATTAAAGGGACCGGGAAGTGGCGAGAGAGAGACAGCGAGAAGAAGAGAAGAAAGAGAAGATCATCTACGACCAAAAATTTTAACGCCCTCGTAATCTCAGGCTCCCAAAAATTCCAAGCGAACACTTCCACCAAGTAAGCATCGCCTCGTGTCAAGGTTGAGGCTCATAGCCCCACTCCTGGGTTGTAAAATCGAGCCTCCCGGCCCGTTTCGGAACTCCTCTGCAGAGGCAATTTCGGGGGGTTTTTTCACGAGCAAATGGAGTGTAGTTATTTGGTTAGGGCGATGGGGAGGCTAGCAGAGATTCTTGGGGAATTGGTAAATGTGAGCGGAACTTTCCCAAGAATCCCTGCCTGCATGCCTTACTTGCCCTAAAATACACCTCTAATCTGCTGCGATTCCCCAAGGAGCTCCGCTAGCCTGCCCTCGCGTTCCCAGGATTCTCTGCTGAACTGTCTGCACATTTCTAAAGCACCTCGACTGGTTTGCCCCGAATTTCCCCAAGAATCCCTGCTAGCTTGCCCTCGGCTACCTAAAAAATCAGCGCTAGCCTGCCCCTTCCATCCCCAAGAATTTCTGCGATCCGTCCCTGCCCGTAACTTACGCCTGCGTACGTCATACACCTTTGTAAGGTCCTCGGCAATTTGCATCTTTGAGCCCCGGGGACAGTCCCAGATGCCTAATTGGATGTTGAATGTGTGGGGTGGCCTTCAAGGTGCCCTCCCCATTTTGGGGTGACTCAAATTTCACAGTTGCCGCCACTAGGGAGATACTAAAGGGCCAGTGAAGGTTCGGATCGTCGATCTATGGCTATTTTGAAGGGGCTTGGAAGCCAAAAAAAACTAGCAATTTCAGGGATGACCATGTCAGCAAATTTCCTGGAGAAGGGTACTTTCTTAAGGAAGGACAAGTTACCAGAGAACCTTCAGGAAAAGGCAAGCTAGCAGAGATTCTTTAGGAATTGTGAGCGTAAGTGAGCGGTAGCCCAAGGAAGTTTACCACGGTACCCAGGTATACTGTGGCTTCTTTGATGGCTGAAATTGAGGGTAAATATCTCTCTCTCTATATCTCGCTCTTTCTCTCTCTCTCTCTCTCTCTCTCTCTCTCTCTTTCTCTGAATCTGTCTGTTTGTCTGTCCACCAGCCCGGAACTGGGACCCTCCCCTCAACGTTGCAATCGTCTTTTCATCCCTTTCTTTTGTTTGTTTCCATCGCATCCGAACGGCCATTCATCAAGGTCGTGGGAACCGATTGCGCGCGGTGAGTTATGAGAAGATGGTTAGCCTACTGTAAAATGGAAAACAGGGCGATCTAGCAGGGATTCATGGGGTTCCCAGAAGGTTAAAGTTTGCGACAAATAACCTAGGTATCAAAAACGAACGAAGGCCCAAAAAGCAAAAAGTTTCTCCCCGGCCGGGAATTGAACCCGGGTCTCGCATGTGACAGACGCGGATACTCACCACTATACTACCGAGGACACGGGAGAGGGGGCGCGTGTGGGGGTGATAAGGGATGGGCTGGCCTAATCCCGGCCCTCTTCGGTCTAGGCGGAGTGGAAGCCGTGATTTTGGCAAAAGCGGAGTTGGTAGGTTAGCAGAGAATCTTGAGGAGGTGATGTGAAATGCAAGATGGGAGGCATGTTAGCAGAGATTCTTTGGGAATTACAAATTGGTTTAAAAAGAGAGAGAGAGAGAGAGGAGAGAGAATCCCGTGAATTCGAACGACGTCACTATATCGAAGACAAAGCCAAGAAAAGGCCCAATCGCCTTAAGGGCCACGTCAAAACAATAGAAAAACTGTGGGCTAAAGAAACCGAAAAAACGCCACAATACAAAAGACGGTGCACGGGCTGGCTGGCTGGCATTCAAAATGAATGCCCCAGGGCACCTGTATCTCTCTCTCTCTCTCTCTCCACGCTGTGCCGGTATGCTAATTTCGGCCCGACCGGTGGGCCCTAATTACGGGGCTGCCAAAAGAGGGGTCAGCAAAGGCCAAGGGGTGAGCAGGCTACCTGTAAACCGTCAAGTGGACCAGGCTACGCGACGATGCTATGGACGGCGCCGTACTAGGCAATTGGCTGGATTAGCGGCCCCCTTTTAATCCACCAGCCGGTCAGCTGTACGATGGTATTCAGGGTTTTTTGGGGGTATTACGTGAATCCGGGGCACGGGGGAAGGGAGGCTAGCAGAGATCCTTTAGGAAAATTTTAGTTCCAAGCTAATGGGGGGGGGGAACTGCTAGAACTTGGGTGAGCTAGCAGAGATCCTTGTGGAAAATCGACGTTTTGGCAGGCTAGCAGCGATCCTGGTGAGCTGGTCCATTTGGAAAATGCGGAGCCCTGGCAGGCTAGCAGAGATCCCTGAGGCCCTAAGATCCCTGAGAACCCCTGCATGGCACTGTGGCTGGACGCGAGCACTAATGCTTGAGGAAACTTTGGGATGGCGGGCAGCCTAGCAGAGATCTTTAGGGAATGGCATAGAAACAAGGAACGAGAAAGCGAGACAGCGAGAGAGAGCGAGAGAGAGCGTGAGCGTGAAACGTGGAATCGTGAAAATCTACGTCATCCGTCTAAAAAAACCTAAAATTTTATACCTAATGCCCGAGGGTCCAGAGCATCGGCTCGTAATCCTGCGGATATACGGAACTCGAGAAATTGCAAATGAAAATAGGTCGTGCTCCTCCTCCCCTTTAGGGGATCATAGCGCAACCCACTCAAACTTTATTCAGTGCGCTCTAGTACGCGAAAGAGTTATCGAGTGAGAGCGAGAGAGAGAAAGAAAGCAAGTAAAGGGTATCGCAATGCAGTACACCGTTCGAAATTTGCATACGGAAACTGCGCGCTTCCCATAGATTTTCTGAAAAAGTGTGGGACTGTCGGCGGGCGCGAGACTCGCTTGACCCGCTTCTTCTTTTCTATCTAGAGCCCAAGAAGGGGGAGATACACCGGATATTGTATGCAAATATAGCCCCCACCCGGCGGCTCTCTCAAAATTTGCATACGACAAACTGGTCACTCTGTAAGGGAGAAGCTGGTTGTTTATTGTCTTTAAGGTAGAGGGGAAATCGTGTTCCCCTGCTCTCCGCATTCCCTTTTTAGAGTGGACAGGCAGCAGAGATCATTTGGGAATGGAAGGGGCAGGTTAGCAGAGATCATTTGGGAATTTTCCCAATTTTTTTGCGTTGTTCCGAGTTTGGCGGAATCCAATTTCCACCCTAGATTTATGGATTTAGGACAGACACACCGACAAATCTACCCGACAAATAGATCACCTTTTTGCTCGAAACAAAGTTCAGGGCCAGGGCTTGGCAACACTGTGCTTTCGGGGGATCGCAAAAAGTAATTGTTCTGTTGCCGAAAAACGATGCTTGAGGTCATGACTCCCATGACGCCAAAGCGCTGGATACTGTAGTTTCGTAAATATTTTCCAAATGATCTCTGCTAGCCCCCCTTCCATTTTCCAAATGATCTCTGCTAGCCTGCCCCTTCCATTCCCAAATGATCTCTGCTAGCCTGCCCCTTCCATTCCCAAATGATCTCTGCTAGCCTGCCCCTTCCATTCCCAAATGACCTCTGCTAGCCTGCCCCTTCCGTTCTGTGCTTTGCTCGTCCCACTTCCCTACAGTATACACCCATCCGTTTGTTCTCGTATTTACACGCACGCTGCACTCGGAAGCGTGGCCCCTCCCCGGCGCCACTTCACGCGACTACGCGCCCCAATATGGACACTTTAGGCAACAATACAAAACAATACAAAGTCAGGTGCAGGGAAAGCCGAAAGAGGCATTGGAAGGGTAAACATTTGGGTGCAGCGTTGCACCAGGGTTCGAAAGAGCAATTTGCAAGTGGATGGGGTCGATTCCGTAAAAATTCCTGCTAGCTTGCCCCCAGTTTCTTGAAGAATCTTTGCTAGCCCGCTTTTTACCTAAATGATTACTGCAAACCAGCTCAGTAATGACAATTTCCACTGCCTTCCACCGTATAGAGAAAATTCCTCAAGAATCTCTGCTAGCATGCCATTCTCGAGGGTAATTCCCCAGGAAACTCCGCTGGCCTCCCCACCTAAACACTCCCTAAGCCTAAGCCTAAACCTAAGCCTAAGCTAAGCCTAAGCTAAGCCTAAGCTAAGCTTAAACTAAGCTTAAACTAAGCCTAAGCTAAGCTTAAGGTAAGCCTAAGCTAAGCCCAAGTTAAACCTAAAAAAAGCCTAAACCTAAGCGTAAGACTAAGCCTAAGCCAAACGGAAGCCCAAGCCTATGCCTAAGCCTAAGCCTAAGCTAAGCCTAACAAGGGACGGGCACATGCCAGGTTGGAATTTCGAAAAACGCTCGCGGCTACCCCGGGGTAATCGACTACGGAGAACACGATGCTGTCGTCCGATTTTCCTGCCGAGGCTTGTGGACAGAGATACAGCACTTCCGGAAAATCATGATTTGCATGCAAAAAATTAGAATCCGGGGAAGCTTTATTAGGCTCTCCCATCAGTATGCAATCACCAGTCGAGTGGCCGATTGGTAGGCAACTCGCTTGGTAGGATACTGACGAGGGTACGGATCCGCTCGTGATTTTTTCGTTTTGCTTTTCGACAAAATTTTTTGCACAAGTCCAGAACCTTTCCTAAATGTGTAAAAAGACGCCTTTGTGGTCCTGTAATACGTCTTGCAATCAAAGAAAAACTTTTTCGAAAATTCTATTTTCCGACCCTCCACCCATCATCGGCTGCCAAACGATCAAAAATTCTGCGGGAAATTTTTTGCAGAAGCCAAGCGTCACGCTCTCGTTTGGTTTTGTAGCACCTTATCCTGTTGCACGGCCCTGGCAAGTTGGTTAGACAGCGCTTTTATAAAAATTTTCCAGATTTTTTGAATTTGATAAGCCGGTGGGTGGGGTGCCCGAAAGATCGCAAAAATAAAATTTTCGAAAAAGTTTTCTTTGATTGCAAGACTAAGACCAAAACATCTTTTTAAAGATTCTGAACGTCAGCAAATCGCAATCCCCACCTGGTATCAGCGGTTGCCTGCGTGGAACTGCCCAGAATGCGTACAACCTCCAGAGCGCTCGCACCCATTGGCACGGCGCAAATTGCTCAAACCCAAGCAGGCTGAGATCAAGGCATTTCAAGGTCTCCATCCACTTTAAAGGGGCGCTAAACCTTAACCCCATTTGCTTACAGTCAATGACAAGAAGAGTTGGCTGGTAAGGGCTTGTTGACATGGTGCGGCGAGAGAGAGAGCGAGAGAGCGAGAGAGAGAGTGAGAGAGAGACGGGACAATGCCTTCCCCATTCCCCGACGATCCCGATTACAGCCTGGATGCCTTTGTGTTGGCGGTTACGGTGGGTGTGTGTGGGGTACAAGGCGATACAAATATAGCCCCCCAGGGCACATAGCCTTCCCCCCCTCGAGAGCCGGCCAATAAAGCACCCCTTGTACCGCTCCGGCTGACCAATATGGAACAAGGACAAGTTGTGCCCGGCCCGGTCCGGCAACTCGAATTTACCTGGAAATTGGCAAAACGGGGGTTAACAAGCTAAGCCAAAGCATCACCTAAGCCTAAACCGAAGCCTAGCATAAGCCTAAGCAAAATCTAGGTCTAAGCCTAAGCCTAAGCTAGGCCTAAGCCTAAGCCTAAGCCTAAGCCTAAGCCTAAGCAAACCTAAGCCTAACCTAAGCCTAAGCCTAATCCTAAGCTTCTGCTATAATGCCTGTTTTTTCAGATGATCTTGAGGTGAGAAAAAGTAGCCAATGTGCTCATGCTGTTGCTCAAAAATCACTGCTAGCCTGCCTCGTATCTTAAAGGAACCAGGAAGTCGACAATTCCTAAAGAATCCCTGCTAGCTTGCCTCGTTAGTCGAAATCAAGAAGCGCTAGGCATACGGTAGCAAATCCGGAAACTAACAAGGGAACCTCAAGTTAGCACGGTGGAGTTTCGAAAAACGCTCGCGGCTACCCCTAGGTTTTCGACTATGGCGATTCCAACGCTGTTGTCAGAATTTCCTAAATGGGCCTCTGGACAGAGATACAGCACTTCCGGAAAATGATGATTTACATCCGAAAAATTAGCATTAGCGATAGGTTTATGGGCTCTCCCATCACTATGGAATCCCAGTTGAATGGCCGGTGGTCCCGACTCTGTAGGATACTGACGAGGGTTCAATCCGCTCGCAATTTTTATTTTGTTTTTTCGGAACTTTCTGCCCAACTCCAAGTTTTGGTTACTTTTTTTCGAAAATACGTCCTCTTTTTCTAAAACTTCTAAAGGCATCCAAGTAAATCATAGGGGCTTCTTTGTAAAGAATGGAATATGGGTAAACCCAACTTTTTTGAATTTCGAGAACGAGTTTTCAGGATCTTGGGAGTAATCAGTCTGGGGCCATAACCAAAAATTTTTCTTATAGTAAAAATCAAAACTTGGAGTTGGGCAGAAAGTTCCGGTCAAAAACAAAATAAAAAAATTTTTGTATTGCAAGCCACCACTCGGCCATCACTGGTGATTCCATGGTGGGGAGAGCCTCATAAACCTATCGCTAATCTAATTTTCGGATTAAATATCATTTTCCGGTGCTTCTCTCGAGCATTAAAAATTCTATGACCAGGAATCGCGATGTCGAAACCAGAAGGCTTCAACTCCACCGAAACAGGGTTCCAATAATCGTGGAAAAACTCCCAAACCCAGAGATTGTCGGGCTTTGCCGTTGTTTCAGGGGGGCACAAAATCTGAATAGCCCTTTTTCTCAAGTATCTTCGAGGCGAAGAAACTTCCGCCCATTGACCGACTGAAGATCAGCAGAATATAGGAAGGGTTTCAGAGGTTCCTCCTTTTCTCTCTCTCTCTCTCTCTCTCTCTCTCTCTCTCTCTCTCTTCGTCTCTCATGCAAAAAACTTTCCCACGCCTTGTTACCTATTTCCCATCCCGATGACGGTACTTGAAATATGGGTCAAAAACGGCGAGGGATTTTTTGCAATTGGGTAAAAAATGGATCCGGAAAGTTACAGTGATTGTTGGGGAATAGGAGGCGAGCTAGCATGGATCATTTGGGAATGGAAGGGGCAGGCTAGCAGAGATCATTTGGAATGGAAGGGGCAGGCTAGCAGAGATCATTTGAGAATGGAAGGGGCAAGCTAGCAGAGATCATTTGGGAATGAAAGGGGCATGCTAGCAGGGATTGTTGGAGATCAGCGATTGCGTTGACGATCAGCTCCCCAGGATTCAACTTTCCATTCTGAAAATTTAGCCAATAAGGCCGTTTTGCTCCAGATTCCAGGATCGCGTCGATGTTGTCAATCGGAATTCGGCACTGTAAAAGCGAGAGAAATGGATAGAGATAGAGAGCGAGAAAGAGAGAGAGAGAGAGAGAGAGAGAGAGGAGAGAGAGCAGCGACCACCTTGTCCCCTCCCCGTATATTGTATTCATCCGTCGTCGTCGTCCTATTTGAAGGTCGGGACCCTCTTCTTCTTGTTGCCCCTCCTTGACAAGATGACTGACCTACAATCCTGGTCCTCCAAAACCTAAAGGAGGATGAGGACATGTCTACTAGGACAACCCGCCGCCCAGGGGGACAAAATGTTGCAAATGGGATTTGAGGGGATTGGGCTGGAATTCGGGGGCTGGCCGAGATTTTTAAGGAAAAGGGAAAGGCTTAAGCCCAAACCGAAGCTTATTACGAGAAATAACGCTCTCCGAAATATGCAAGATACCACCAGATGCCGTGGTATCTTTTTCTCGCTGTCTCTCCCCTCTCTCGCTTTCTAGACATTAAACTGAAAAGGTTTCTGATGTAGTTTTGCATGCAGATTCCAAAAATCATAGTGAAAAACGCTAACGCTGTAGATTTTGAGGCGAAAACCTCATCCGAAGCCTGCACGACGTGTAGAAGGGACCACGCCATCTTCTGAATGATGTTTCTCGTCCATCTAGCTTTATAAAACTTTTCTGAAATTATTTTTCATGGAGTTTTGTCTGCAGATTCCGAAAATCCTAGTTAAGTTCGCCCGCTTTTCAGATTTCGAGTCGAAAACATCTTCTAATGCCTGCACGACGCGAAGAGGGTGCTTCATCAGCTTTGTATTCATGTCTCTCGTCTCACTGGATTTCTAAAAATTGCCCCAAAACACTTTCCCGTGCCAATTTCGACCATGATTCCGCAAATTATAGCCAAGAAGCCTGTTCAAAAACTCCCCCAGCTGCAAATTTTATTTTATGCAGAAAATTTTGGGTCCCTCGAGCCATCCCCAGCTCTCAACACCTAATAATCAACAAGCCCATTACATCTCGCCGGACTCGTGGTGGGGAGTGCACAACTTTTTGCGGGTGCATTAGGACTCGTCCGGCTTGCCCGGCCACCAGCTATTAGTACCCACCCAAAATAATGGGCAACGATGGGCCCATAACTATGGGGGGAGGGGGAATGAGTAGCTGAACACTCCCGGGGACACGGCCAAAGTGTCCGTTTTACACCCATCAACACACCGGGGACGGAGAAGAGCTCTCTGTCGTTCTCCCTCGCTCGCTCTCTCTCCCTCCCTCCTACTTGTCGCGCCTAAAAAGTGCCCAAAGTCAGGCCCAGGGAGAGCCCAAGCAGCCCATTTTCTCAGCCACATAACGGGACAGCAGTGCACCATCCGGGTGGTCTTTTGGTGGCACGAAAATGTGGTGAAACTTTCAGAAGCTTTGGTTTTGTATAAGCTAACCTAAGCTGAAGCCAAAGCCAAGACCTAAGCCGACGCCAAAAACTGAGTCTAAGTCTAAACCTAAGCCCAAACTAAGCGTAAGCCCAGACATAGGCCTAAGCCTAACCTAAGCCTAAGCTTCAGCCTAAGCATAAGCCTAAGCCCAAGCCTAAGCCTAAGCCTAAGCCTAAGCCTAAGTCTAAGCCTAAGCCTAAGCCTATGCCTAAGCCTATGCCTAAGCCTAAACCTATGCCTATTCCTAAACCTAATACCAAGCCTAAGCCTAAGGATACGCCTAAGCCCATCAAAAGCCTAAGCCTAAACCTCAGCCTAAGCCCGAGCCTAAGCCCAAACCTAGCCCTAAGTTTCGTCCCTTTAATAACCCCGCACTACCTCAAGCTCAAGCTTCCCTGGTGGTCACACGGTGGCGCGCGTCTACGCGCCGCCATGCGTCACCAAAAAGGAGGGCCGCCTTGAGCCTCAGTTTTTCTGAGAAAAGGGGGAGCGTGAGAGAGAGAGGGAGAGAGGGAAACAGAGAGCTAGGGAAAAAGCGTGCAAAAACAGGGCATGCCCTCCCTAGCGGGCCGCCACTTTGATCCGTCCCTCCCCTCCTCAGCCTCCTCACAACTTTTTCACTTGGAGGGAGCCGGAGCTACGGTAAGGCACGCTCTTATGATTAGTGGCATCTAGGAGGGGCAGGCATGTGTCAGCCTGGCTTTCGGCTTGGCTTTTAGGGCCCGGAAGGGATAGGGCAGGCTAGCAGAGATTCTTTGTATTTGAGGAATTTTCTCTCTCTTTTCTCTCTCTCTCTCCCTCTCTCTCTTTCTCCCTCGTTCGCTCGCTCACTCTCTCACTATCTTATCTCACTCTTTCTCTCTCACCTCTCTCTCTCTCGGCTCTCTCACTGTTTCTAGCTCTCCTCCAACGAGTCGGAATGTGGACGTTCTGGCCGATGTGGTAACGATGACACCAAGGGGCGATAATTCGAGTTTTTGAGGGTGTGGACCGTGGCGCGTTGTCACCCCCGAGATGGGCCCTTCTTAAGGCCCATCTGGAAGCTCGGACAAGGGCCCATATCTCATCCAGGCTCGCCACCACCACCCACCATCCCGCGCACACTCCACATGTCAAAAGTTGGACTTGTGGAAGCGAGTCGCTTAAGAAGGGAGGGAGAGAAAGAGAGAGAGACAGACAGATTTTTATTTTATTTGCGCCGGGGCGAGCTGGCAGAGATCCTTAGTGAAAAAGCGCATTACCGAAAACGGTTTTTCCAATGAAATACTTCGAAGCAGGCTAGCAACGTTTTTACCACATGCCGTAATCCCCCGATTACAGTAGTACACACGCTCTCTTTCTCTCTCGCTCTCTCGCCCTCGCTCACTTTCTCTCGCTCCCTCTCGCTCTCTCTCACTCTCTCCCGCTTTCTCTCACGCAATTTGAATAAGCCGTGTCTCTAAATTACCCAACCTATCCGCTGCTTGCACTTTTCCACCCTGATGAACCAAAAGCCACATCCTCCTATAATGTGCCCTTTTCGGATTGGTGCTGGGAACGGCATTTGCCCAAATTTTTGGTTGGTGCGGCACCAATAAGCCGGGCCGATGAATCCCCGGCTGGTGAATCGGCCAAAAGGGTACGGGAATTGGTGCCTCCGGGTGATGGGATTCAAATTTGAAAATTCCCTAGGAATCCCTGCTAGCTTGCCTTGTACCAAAGAATCTCTGCTTGCCTGTACTTTCCTAAAAAGCTCTGCTAGCCTGTTTTCCCAAAGAATCTCTGCCAGCTCCCCTTTACAAAGAATCTCCGCTAGCCTGTTTTCCCCAAAGAATCTCTGCCATATCGCTTTTTCCTCAAGCATCTCTGCTAGCCTGCCCCGTTGTGAATAATCGCTGCTAGCCTGTTCCTTCCTAAAGAATTTCTGCTAGTCTGCCCTTTCCTAAAGAATCTCTGGTACCATGCTTTCCCTAAAAAATCTCTGCTAGCTTGCCACTCCCCTTCAATCCCGGAAAACGGAGGTCATTTCCTCCGCCTTTTTTCACGCGGAATCAAACCGTTGTCGGGCCGGCAAAAAGCCCCATTCGAGCAACCACTCACCCTAAAAAGCGGTAAAAGTCTGAGGGCCAATCGAGTGGTGGTCTCTTCGTTCGGAGGAGCGGAGCGTACTGTCCCACCATGGCCCATTGAGCAATTCCCTGGAGCCACCCGTCAATTGGCAAGAGACACGACGATTTCGACCCGCACACCCACTCAACACTACAACACTACGCACCTATCCACGGACACCAAACGGATTACCGCCAAGAGGGGTTTGAATGGAAGACTAGCAGAGATCATTTGGGAATGGAAGGAGCAGGCTAGCAGAGATCATTCGGGAATGGAAGGGCAGGCTAGCAGAGATCATTTGGGAATGGAAGGAGCAGGCTAGCAGAGATCATTCGGGAATGGAAGGGCAGGCTAGCAGAGATCATTTGGGAATGGAAGGAGCAGGCTAGCAGAGATCATTCGGGAATGGAAGGGCAGGCTAGCAGAGATCATTTGCGTCTGGAGGGGAGGATAGCAGAGATAATTTGGGCTCTCGCGGCTTGTTAGTACCCTTAAAAGTATCTAAGTTCCCCTAGTACGCTGTATTTTTTTCAAGGCTTCAGGTATCGCATCGTGTAGCGCAAGGCCGGGAGGGTGCCCCTAAACGGTTTTCGGAGATTTATTCCCTGGTCGTCGACAAGATCTTCTGGGCGATCGAGGTAGCGAGGGCCAGTCGCTTCCCTCGAATCGCCTCCCCTCTACCTGATTACCATCTACGCAAATTGGGGGAGCGGGGAGACGGTAAAACCGTCTCCGCAGCGGGACGGGTGAAACCGCAAACTCGCTTGTTTTCGGTTAAAAATCGGTTCGAAAGGTACTGGCAGGCAGGTGAAAAGTCACTGTTTGCTTAAAAATACTGAAAGTTTGTGTAGCTCTTCCCAAGAATCTCTGCTAGCCTGCCCATTCCTAAAGAATTTCTGCCAGCCTGCCCTTTCCTAAACGATCTCTGCTAGCTTGCTCTTTCCTAAAGAATCTCTTGAGGGAACCATTTTCTCAAGAATATCCGCCAACAAGCCCTCGGTTTCCGATATAAACTCTGCTAGCCGGCCTATCGCACCGAATCCCGCGTCCCAAAAAAGTTACGGTACTCATCCTAATCTAATCTCCCCTACCTTAATATTCCTTTAATCCATTCCGCAGTGCTATCCGTGTCATTTGATGATTAAGGATGTGTTGAGTAGAGAAGATGGATGCCATCTGTCGCTCCCTATTTGTCGCCCTCCATTCCCCCTCAATCTATCCGTTCCCACGGTAGTCCAATCGGTCCAAAGAGTGATTGCCCTCGGTCTCCCCCTCGGGACCCTTTTGATCCTCCCTAAACAGTGACCCCACACGGACACCGTATGGTCTCTGGAAACAGTGGCAGGCTAGCAGAGATTCTTGAGGAAATGGGCAGGCTAGCAGAGATTCTTTAGGAACGGGTAGGCCAGCAAAGATCTTTAGGGAAGGCAGGGTAGCAGAGATTCTGTAGGAAGCGGAATGCCAAGATATTCTTTGGAAAATGACAGTCTAGCGGAGATTCATCAGGAATGGCATGCTAGCAGAGATTCTTTGAGGGCTCCAAGGCAAGCTGGCAGAGATTCTTGCAGAAACGAGTACAAGTTTGCAGCAATTCTTTATATCTTTGATTCAGAGACCTCCTAGCAGAGATTTTTATGGAAAGGCCCAGCTACCGTAATTTATTGCTCTCTATTTTTTGTACTTCCGATATTCGCCAATAGGGTTGGGGCTGGTAGCGTGGCAGGCTTCTCTCCAGGCTCCGCCCCCTTTACCACCAGCGGGCCCGCCCTAAAAAAGCTGGCCGAGGAGAATGAGGTGGTAACGGAGAGGCGAGCAAGAGTACGCAGCGTTTCTCTTTACGTTAACGTTTCACTTTATCGAAATTTTAACCTCACATTCACGTTCCCACTCCCTCGAAAGATCGACGTCACGGCAAAAATTCGACGTCGTCCGGCCTCTTACCTTGTTTTTCGAGCGTCAGATACCTGTCTAGACCTAGTCGTCGCAGGGATCGATGCTCGCGCTTCCCGGTCCCTTGGACCTACAAAAATACCACTTCGACCATCTCATACCTTGCCCAAACCCATGAAGATACCATCTCATAGTCGCCCGCGCCAAAAGGCGGTCACCCCCTTTCCGTTATACAACTGTTTACGGTGTGCGGGTGTCGGTACGGAGGGCGACTAATTGCAGATTTCATGCCCCGGGGACATCAAAGAATTCCCGCTGGTTTGCGGAGATTGCGAGATTTTACGGATTGTAAATGCCTAGAGGTATTGTAGATTTAAAGTATAATATACAAAAAATATATATAAAATATATTTACTTGCGTTTTAATCCTTTTAGTAAAATTTAGTCATATTTTAATTGGAAAGACAAGCAAAAACAAACAGAAAGTTTTTGAAGGTGAATTTTTGGTCGAAAATCGATTCTTTTTTAAGTTTTTAATCCAAGTAAAAAAAGGTGTTTAGAAACACTCCTCTATTTCAATAAGGAAAATTGGTAAAATTAGCAAGCCCCCCCTGATAATGCAAAAGAACCAGAGTACCTAAATTCCCCCTGCCAGCTTGCCCACCTAGAACCGACCCGAAACGCTTTGTTTTAGGCAAAATGTTGGCTCCCCAAGAATTACTGCTTCTCTCGAAAATTCAAAAGCGACAACGCAAAAAATACTCTTGCCCTAGCTTCCGGATCGGATCTCGAGTCTTATCCCCAAAAAGCAAAAAGCGTTGCCCATGGGTGGAATCGAACCACCGTCGCCACGGCCACAACGTGGAGTACTAACCACTATACTACATGGGCCGAGAGAGGGTGCGACCGGGGGCGCTGATAGGCTGTGCGTTTGCCATCTGTGAACGGGGCCAAGAAAGACGCCTTTTCGTCGGCTTTTTATATTGATTTTTCTAGTCCTTTTCAAACATAAAAAAAATATAGATAATTTTGTTGAGCATTTCTGCTAGTCGGCCTTTCGGCTTAATTAATTAAGCGCTAAATTTGCATAAATATATTGGCTGTTCCAGCATTATCTCTGCTAGCATACTTTTAGCACGAGTTCGCCTTTTTGTTTGTGACATATTTATGGAAATTAGGGTGAAAATCTTTGCTCGATACCCCCATGAAATATAATTTTCAAATCAGAATTTCAGATTTTCTAGGTCCTAAAATATCGCTGCTAGTTTGCCTGGCGTCGTTTGCGCTAATATTCAAGCTCCATTCACGCAGGCCACGTTTCCCAAAGAATCTCTGCTCGTTGCCTTTCCTCAAGCATCTCTGCGCCTGCCCTTTCCTCAAGAATATCTGCTCGCTGTCTTTCCTTAAGAAATCCTGCTCGACTGTTTTTTACCTCCTCTATTGATAACGTCGAGGGTATCTGGAGTCGAGATCTGGCCGGTGAGAGAGAAAGAGAGAGAGAGAGAGAGAGAGAGAGAGAGAGAGAGAGAAACCTCCTAGAGAAAAAGAGACATGGCAACACCTCGAGTAGCCGCTTTCGGCCGTCCGTCCCTTTCTAAAAAGTGCCCCTTTTCGGCACTTTTTTGAGCGCGACACACCCGACCGGCGGCTGGGTTGATGGATGGGACGGTGTTCGCCCATCGCTCCTTGATATCTCGCACTCTCTCTCGCTCTATCTCTCTCACTCTCTCTCTGTCTTTATCTCATTTTCTGAGTTCTCTAGTGTCCGATGGGCTGCAGGGCCTCGGGAGGACAAATCGCCGACACACGACCACGGGATTGGACTCGGAGGGGTACGGTAGCCCGAGAGAATGTTGGTTTTGAAAACTTGAATTCTCTCTCGCCTCCCTCTCTCACTCTTTCTCTCTCTGTCGTTCTCTCTCCCTCGCTATGTCACTCTCGCTCTCTGTCTCCAAGGCAAGCTAGCAGAGATTTTTTCGAAAATCCGGGAAAGTCGCAATAATTCTTTGTACATGGCAGACGGTCAGAGAGCAGAGAGAAAGAAAGAGGCAGAGAGAGCATATATTCTTTAGGAAAAGGTAGCCCAACAGAGGTCCTTGGGGAAGCTAAAGGCTAGCTAACAGAGATCATTTATGAAACACTCCTCGCTTCTCAATCCCTTAAAAGCCCTCCCTCGCGACGAAGCACTTGATGCCCTTATAATATTGAGGGCTGGTGAGGGCCACGTGTTGGTGTTTCCCATGACCGTTCCCCCAATTATTATGATGGTCCCGCCCCGCGCGCGCGCTCCGCTTGTGCGATAAGACCTTTGAGGAGGGCCGCGTCGCTTTCTCTCTGTCTCTCTCTCTCTCGCTCGCTCTCTCTCTCACTCCACAGTACCCTACTGTACTCTGGACGGCCTTGCGGGGATCGTCGGCCAGTTATCCTACCCGAGGCGGCCAATAGCCATCATCAAGGCTTTTATTGCGCACTTGCACTGCTTAGTACGGTGGGTAGCGTTCCCAAATGATCTCTGCTAGCCTGCCCTTCCATTCCCAAATGATCTCTGCTAGCCTGCCTTCCATTCCCAAATGATCTCTGCTAGCCTGCCCCTTCCATTCCCAAATGATCTCTGCTAGCCTGCCCTTCCATTCCCAAATGATCTCTGCTAGCCAGCCCTTCCATTCCCAAATGATCTCTGCTAGCCTGCCCCTTCCATTCCCAAATGATCTCTGCTAGCCTGCCCCTTCCATTCCCAAATGATCTCTGCTAGCCTGCCCCTTCCATTCCCAAATGATCTCTGCTAGCTGCCCCTTCCATTCACAAATGATCTCTGCTAGCCAGCCTAGCCCCCCGACTCAATTACAATACCGGCTAGTACACCCTACACCTAGTTACAAGCCAATTTTCTCGATTCCGCGCCGTTCCCATGACCGTGCGCCCAATAATCCCCGGCCCGGCGCCAGATAACGGGTTACGGTAGCCAAACAACACGATACACCTCTGGACGATACCCCCTGGGCACACTTCCCCGAGCCTACGCGATGCTCCTTTTTCCGCCTACAATCCCCAGATAAACCACAGTTTGTTTGCTGATCTGTTTGTAGATGCGTCCCATTTTGGGGGAGCACCCTGGGAAACCGAGCAGGCTAGCAGAGATCATTTGGCAATGGAAGGGGCAGGCTAGCAGAGATCATTGGGGCAGGGAAGGAAAAACCGATTTTGCAACTTTTTACGAAATCCTTTTCCCGATTCATCCATTCGCTACGCGCGACACCTAAAAACGCCCTTTGATCCGGGGGTTGCGCAATTGCACGCCCATCCCCGGGCGGGCCATCAAAAATGGGCGCAACCCTCGAAAAACTCATTTTTTGGGTCCTGGAACGGTCCGGCGAACTATTCCGGCAAAGGTCCCGGAATCCTTGGTTTTTGTGGGTGAAAAAATGGGCGGTGCCGGCTTTGAAATGGGTCGCTTTGGGACACCTGGCCCGGGGTACGGTATCGCGAAAATGGGGGTGTGCGAAGTCGCGAAACCCAAACGATTTCTGGCCGTCTACCATTTCCAAAAGAATCTCTGCTAGACTGCCCTTTTATCAAGAATCTCTGCAGGCTTACCATTTTCCAAAAATCTCTGTTACCCCCCGCCCCATTGTTTTTGTTGTCATCCCATATATCCGGAGGCTCCGTTGTGTGTACAGTCGCGTAGCCGGAAGTGCCAAAATCAACTCGGCCCCCAATTTTGTATACCGGCTAGATTCCAATCTTTGTGATGGCCTGCCCGGATTATGCGTCAACATTGCTTGAGGCGTTTTCACGCCCGGCTGTGGGAAACTTGGAACTTGGGGAGTTAGCAGCGATTTTTTGGGAAAAATGGGTTAGCACTGCAATTTTGGGAAGAGCAGTCTAGCAGAAATTCTTTAGGAAAGGGCAGGCTAGCAGAGATTCTTTAGAAAGGAAGGGCAGAGGTTCTTTAGGAAAGGGAAGGCTAGCGGAGATTCTTTAGGAAACGGCAGGCTAGCAGAGATTCTTTAGGAAAGGGCAGGCTAGCAGAGGTTCTTTAGGAAAGGGAAGGCTAGCAGAGATTCTTTAGGAAATCCCTTATTTCTTCAAAGACAAACTTTCCAATTGATCTCGATCATCCACTCGAGCCAATTCCACAAGGGCATGATTCTCATGACGATTCAAGATCAAGTCGTTCAAGTTGAGACGATCCCAACAAGCGGAGACACTTTGCGGAAATCCCCCCAAGGGGCCCAGATTAAGCCGGGACTCATGCCGAAAAGGTGGGATCCCAGCCGGCCAAAACAATATCGAAGGGTGGGGAGGGGGGAGGGCGGTAGACATGAAAGGGAGGGAGAGAGACATTGCCTCAAGGCATTGAGGGCCATGGGAAAGTCACTGTCAAGAAGGGGATGGGCCCTTCGGATATGGACACACCAACAAACACTGTGATAAGGTGAGGAACCACTGATTTGAACTTGGGATTGGGTATTTGGATCTGATTAGATTCCGTAAGGACCTCTGCCAGCCTGCCCTCTCCGAAAGGATCTCGGCTAGCTTGCCCGCGCACCTCTGCTTCCCAATGATCTCTGCTAGCCCGCCTGCCCTGAAAAAATCTGAAAAGTGCGACCAGCTTCCTAGGGATCTCTGTTAGCCTGTCCTCTCCAGTGGTCCCTGCAAGCTTGCCCTCCGACCTGTTGCTCCTAAATCGTCCCTGCTAGGCTGCCCAGTGCTCTAAAACTCCGTTAGAATTCCTGCCATCTTGTCGCTTCCATTCCCAAATGATCTCTGCTAGCCTGCCTCTTCCATTCCCAAATGATCTCTGCTAGCCTGCCTCTTCCATTCCCAAATGATCTCTGCTAGCCTGCTCCTTCCATTCCCAAATGATCTCTGCTAGCCTGCCCCTTCCATTCCCAAATGATCTCTGCTAGCCTGCCCCTTCCATTCCCAAATGATCTCTGCTAGCCCGCCCCGGCTTCGATCAAGCTTTCCAAATCCGTGACCTGATTCCCGCGCAAACACACTTTTTTTCCTGAAATAATTTTTTTGCAGCTTTTAATGGCCTTGCAGCCGGTCTTTTCCGTGTTTTTACAAAAGCCGTCCCTACGTGGATAGGATAGTTTTGGAAAAGAAACAGAAAAGGAAGGGGTATGTTGCGAGGCGGTGCGAGCGGAGGGCCATAAACGGGCCGGGGGCAAGACAAATGGGCATTCGGGAGGAGGGGGCTCACAGGTAGCAGAGCCCGTGCTCCCCTCATCCTCACTTCCAAATTTCCATCCAACCCCGCCGGTTGCATCGAATTTCGGTCATTTTACGGCCTCTACGCTCTCCGTTCGTCTTGTTCTCTAAGCCAAGGCCGGGGAACACCAAAATACATGATAGCGCTGATTAGGGCTTTTAAAAAGGCTTTAAAGAGACCGGGAAGCGCGCGAGTCGACCCCCCGGATCGACCAGGTCTGGAAAACTACGTGACGCTCCAAAATACGTCTTTTCGTCATATTTCATGGGTTTAAAGGGACTTGGAAGCCGCGAAAACTCACAATTGAATCGACTAGGTCTCGACAGTTACGAATCCAGCAAAAAGAAGCCCGGATTTTTTTATTTTTCGTCTTTGATGGTTTTTAAAGGGACTGGGAAGCGCCCGACTCGACCCCTTGAATCGACTAGGTCCCGACAGCTACGCGACGCTCCAAAACACGTTCATTTCGCTCCGTCATACGAGGGGCCGCAACACAAAATTTCGTAAAATTTTAGGCCGTTTAAAGAGACTAGCAAGCTTGAAAATCGACGGCTTGGGTCCACTAGGTCTCGACAGATGCGATACCGGCCAAAAATAACATTTCAAGTTTTTTAGTTTCATTTGTTAAGCTTTGCCAGCTTTCCTCCTTGCAACTTTTGAAAATTCGGAAAATCAAACTTTCTGAAAGAATCCCTGCTCGCTTGTCTGGTCCTTTTGAAAGAACTGATAGGCTAATAGCAGACTTTCAAGCGCCAGTTTCGGGCCCTGGGGGCACGCTCCCTTTAATGTCGTCCATCAACATTCAAGCAACCACCGGTATCATCTCCTTTGGCGGCGAAATTATCAGAAGCGACCACCTGCTATGCGGCGGAAGCTAGCAGAGATTCTTAGGGAGGTCATTTATTAGCCTAGTTAACCTTTGTCAATTTTTGATTTGTCTACAACGCTGGCAAGCTAGCAGAGATTCTTGAGGAAAGGCCAGGCTTGCCGAGGTTTACCACGCTCCCCAATGTTAACTGCTAGCTTGCCGGTTTTTCTTGATAAATTTCACCTCGATTCCTCAATCATCACTGCTAGCAATTGCCTTAATTTCCTGTCAGTTTCCTATTTCCGCAACGATCTCTGCTTTTCTTGAAATTTCCTTTTTTTTTTTGCTTCTTCCTCAAAGATTCCTGCTAGCTTGCCTAAATTTTCTGTGGCCGTTCCCTGTTTCCT
This sequence comes from Mesorhabditis sp. LJ9110, assembly GCA_038088335.1. Taxonomy (NCBI): domain Eukaryota; kingdom Metazoa; phylum Nematoda; class Chromadorea; order Rhabditida; family Rhabditidae; genus Mesorhabditis; species Mesorhabditis sp. LJ9110. Next base: position 512 of record JBBGBA010000232.1, on the reverse strand, counting down.
GAAACATCTCTGCTAGCTCGCCTACTCCACCAACAGGTGGTTTTCTACCTCTAATTCCCCCGCCAAAGCCCACTTTACTTAGCATTAAAGGGAGCGTGCCTCGGGGCTACAAAACGGGTGGTCGGCATGTCTGCCATCCGCCTCTTAATTCTCCCGATAAAGGGAAACCACTATTTTTAAATGATATCAAAGGATCAGTGGTTTTGATATTGGTGCCGACAAGGGGTCTGCCAGATTCAAAATATACCCCGCGGGCACCCACCCGACCCTTTATCTCCCAGTGGCTGTTGGTGCACTTGTCAATCACAAAGTGGCAGCTCGTTTATTGTTTTCCGTTCCGTTTTTCATCAAAAATCTCTGCTAGTCTGCCCATACATTTTTTTGGCTTCCGGTTCCCAAAAAATCCCTGCTAAAATTTTTGTATCCGGTCCTCAGCATCACTGCTAGCTTGCCTCGAAAATTGAATTTTTCCGTTTCCTTAAAATCACTGCTAGCCTGCCCATACATTTTTT